>PVIC010045334.1:0-14683 GCA_004025085.1 Thryonomys swinderianus
AAAAAACCAAATTATTCAAAGGGCAAAAACAGTCACATTTTCCAAAAGGGCAAATAAAAGACAATAGGTACCATTCTGGTGTGGGCAACAAGGAAAGATGCCCACAATACCTTTTGGGCACAGAAACAGCTCAGAACTGGGGGAAATACATTTTTTCTCAAGACAGGCTAAGACCACCTCTTGAAGTGCAGCTGTCTGAATGGAGCTTTATAACTGAACTTCATTCCACTTTGGTTAAGTCTGCAGAGGACTCTCAAATGCCAGTCAAGTGGGAGCCATTAGACAGACCTCAAATGATCCTGGGGAAGGAAGAGATGCACTCCCCGGAGAGGGTGGTGATCTCATGCGTGTTAAATGACCCAAGATAGGCCCTGGTTAGTACAGATGTTCTCAAGAGGCTTGGGAAAGAAATGACTTATTTTCAAGAACTGTTTTCTGTTTTTATGGTCCTGGGGATGGAATCCAGGGCCCCACATATGCCAAACAGTGCTCTTTCACTGTGCCATATTGCCAGCCCCTAGGATCATTTTTACCTTTTTTTTTTTTTTTGAGACACGGTCTGACTTTATAGTTCAGGCCCTGAGCTCACTATTAACCCTGGTAAGTCTTGAACTCAGCAATGCTCCTGCCTCTGCCTTCTGAGTGCTGGGATTACAGGCATGAGCCACCTTGGCCAGCACTGTGGTATGTGGTACTGATTGATGGTGGGCATGAGTCACCACACCTGGTATTGCTGTACGTGGTTACTAGGGATGAACCAGGGACCTTGTGCTTGCTGGGCAGGCGCAGGAACCACTGAGCTCAATTTCTGGCCCCATTTTTAACTTCTAATACCTGTGGTTGACCAGGGAGCTTGAACAGCTGGCTTAGCAGTTTCTTGGTGTGGATGGAAAAGCCGACTCAGCTTCTCTTGAGCTTCCGGTTTGCCTTTGTCCTCCCCATCCTTCTTTCTGACACTCTCTTCCCTTTTTAGCTTGTCCTCCTCATGAAGTTTTCTTGGCCGCAGATGCTCATCCTCCTGCTGCACGTGCTCCAACCACTGTTTGTCCCTTTCCTGAGCTCGTCTGCCAACAAAGATGCTTGATTACAGCGAGGAAGCAACTCCGATTTAACACTCCCGCTGTCCCTCTCCACCAAGAAGCTCCATCTGGTCAATGGGCTGCTAAACATGGATGTTGTTCTTCAGAAAGAGCAACTGCATCGGTGAAACAAAGGCACTTAGGGCTCCAATTCTAAGACCAAAATCACATGATTTAGCAAAACACAGAAAGGAAATGCACCATGTACTTTAGGAAGGGGTTACACAAGAAGAAAGTATTTATCATTTAGGTCTAAACTGTTGGCCACATCTCTCGTCTTCAGAGGTGTGGCTTTCAGAAGCACCTGCACCACAATGGTGCTACAATCCCCGGTGGACTGATCCAGCTGTGAGGTCAGAGCTCAATGGGCTCTTGGGAGGTGCCCACTCACCCCAGGAGATGGTCACTGGGGGTGTGATGGAATGGGGTGTCTTTCCTCTGCTCCTCTTTGCCCTCTCTGCTTCAGGTTGGCATGAGGAAGACAGCTTCATCTGTGCCACGCCCTTCCACCATGATGCGTTGGCCTTGGAGCCTGCCGACCATGGGCTGAAACCTCCGAAGCTGTTAGCCATACTAAACTTTTTCTCCTTTAAGTTTCTCATAGGTATTGGGTCACAGCAATAAAAAGCTCACTTGTACACTTCTCAGAGTTGAAACAGGTGTTAAGTTACAATTAACAAAGTTTTAAAAACACATAGAACACAGAGGAACGTAACTTTTATGAAGATACAGTGTACCTAAAAAGCTGCAAATGAAAGATCGCTCAAATTTATAAGCCCATGTTTATCAAAGTCCTTCCCTGATGAAGGGTGTGTCATACTTACACGTACAGACATTGGTTCCAAACCTGAGGCTGAAAGCGAAAGACTACTTTACTGACTTTGACTACTTTTGTTCTTTTTTATCCAAAATAGCTAAAATAAAAAATAGCTACAACTAGGGCCGGAGGGTTAGCTCAGTGGTTCTGGTGCCTGCCTTGCAAGCGCAAGGGTCCTGAGTTCGATCCCTGGTAACCACATACAATGCTGGACGTGGTGACTCACACCCACCAGCAATCAATACCACATACCACATACCACAGTACCGGGTGTGGTGGCTCACGCCTGTAATCCCAGCACTCAGGAGGCAGAGGCAGGAGGATTGCTGAGTTCAAGGCTTGCCTGGACTATATAGTGAGCTCAGAGCCAGCCTGAACTACAAAGCGAGACCCTGTCTCCAAAAAAAAAAAAAAATCTACAACTAAATCTAGGTCTTGAAAACTGTGATGGCCTCAACACCAACTTCACAGAAAAAGACTGAGAATATTTTTCTCTTATTACATAGTACTTAATAACATTTTTTTTTTTTTTTTGCTTTTTTTGAGACAGGGTCTCACTTTGTAGTTCAGGCTGGCCCTGAGCTCACTATGGTGCCCAGGCAAGCCGCCGCGAACTCAGCAATCCTCCTGTCCCTGCCTCCCGAGTGCTGGGATTACAGGTGTGAGCCACCACGTCCGGCATTGTGGTATGTGGTGTTGATTGTTGGTGGGCGTGTCTCCACGCCCAGCATTATATGTGGTTACCGGGGATCGAACTCAGGACCTTGCGCTTGCGAGGCCGGCGCCGGAACCACTGAGCTAACCCTCCGGCCCTTAATAACATTTTTAAAAGAAACACTGTCAATGAACTCATGTACAAAAACATCACATAATCGGGCCGGAGGGTTAGCTCAGTGGTCCGGTGCCTGTCTCGCAAGCGCAAGGTCCTGAGTTCGATCCCCGGTAACCACATATAATGTTGGGCGTGGAGACTCATGCCCACCAACAATCAACACCACATACCACAATGCCGGGTGTGGTGGCTCAACGCCTGTAATCCCAGCACTCGGGAGGCAGAGACAGGAGGATTGCTGAGTTCGCGGCGGCTTGCCTGGGCACCATAGTGAGCTCAGGGCCAGCCTGAACTACAAAGCGAGACCCTGTCTCAAAAAAACAAAAAAACAACAAAAAAATCACGTAATGATGCTAACTAGCTCTCTATACATTAACTCCTTTAACTCTGACAAGAGGCAGCCAGGACCTGTTATTATCCCCATTGTGCAGATGAGGAGCCAGAAGTGGATATATTCTGCCTTGTGCGTTTCACCCAGCCAGTCATGCTTGGGGTGCAGTCTCAAGCAGTCTGCTTCCACAGTCTCCACCCTGGACTGCTGTCCTGGGACACAGCCAATACACAAATGTCATTTCTTGGAAATATCAAACTGTCATGGGAATGTAATGTAAGCAAAGTACACTTTTATTCTCTGCTGCTCAAAAACTGTATTTATTTCTGCTCTATGAATGTGAAGATTTAGTACTGAATTCTCTTTCACTTGAAAAAAATAGAGTACTTTAAATTTTCTACCCCTGGATCACTATCCTATACAATAATCTAACTAGTGTTAATGAGGGAAAAGCGCTTTATAAACTTTAGAGTTAGGATTATCAAAACATCCAAGGAGAATTTGAATCCTTAGTTCTACCCCAAAGAAAAATAACAACCCTCTAAATTGCTGTGAGGCCCAATCACCACCCTGTTATAACTAAAACCCAAAACTATAAAGAAACAAACACAAACTAGGGTATTAAATAGACCCATGGTAGTGTGCAGTTTTTCTGTTTTGACTTTTTAGTACCGAGAACTGAACTCGGGCCTTCACACTTGCCAGGAAGGCACTGTGCTGCTGGGCTAAATCCTTGGCCTACCATTCAGTTTTTTTAAATTGATTTTATTGGTATATTTTATATATAATTATGATCATATTCATCATTAAGGGTTTGTACTAGTACATGACACATCTTGATTCTCATTTTTTCCCATTTCCCTGCCCACCCTACAACTCCCTGTCCACTATATACATAAGCTTTATTTCTTTTTTTATTTAAACCATCAAATGTTTTTCTTTTACTAGCCCTTCCCCACCCTTTCCAGCATTCAGTTTTTGAGAAATCAAACTGGGCCTGTAAAGTCAATGACTTGCCTTAAGTATCCAAACCTTCATTTCTTCAGTCTGATTTCAATAATAAGTTTTGTATAATTTATAGCATATTGCTAACGCATTTGGTCATCTTTGTTTCTTAAAGTCTAAAATTAACTTAAGTCTAAAAACAGATATCCAATAACAAAATCAGACAATCGAAAGGGCATAAAATGTCTGCAATTTACTATAGAATGTTGCGAGGACAAATGATAAACCAGAGTCATAAATATCCACACTAAACCAGACACAAGTGTGTCTCTATCTTCAGCAGCAATGGACAATCTTCTCTTTTTGTATTCAAGTTTGATTTGCAGTTGCAAGAGAAAAAGGAGGAAAGACGGACAGGCACAATCTTGGTCCATTATAGAGCCCTGCATGGCTAGGGAGCTCAGGGGCTTTGATTCCAAACCAGGCCCTTTGACCGGCACCGTTATGAAAAGGCTGTGAACTGGAAACGTATTTTGGTCATTAGTATGCAAATGAGCCAACCAAGTGTCCCAATTTCCTTGTATAATTCTATTTATCTACATAGGAGAGCTCTGGGAACTAACCAAAAACTTCAGGGGGTCCTTCCATATGCAAAGATTTATATATACACGGGTTTGTGCCCCCCCCCCCACACCAGGCTTTTTTGCTCCCCTACTTGCAGAAACTTGGCAAAGAGCAAATCCTCTGGTATCATGAGGAAGACAGCTTCCGTCTTGGGATGCCCTTCCACCAGACGGGTCCACAGTCCATGAAGACTCACCTTTGGGCTTCATCTTTTTGCTTTTCTAATTCTATGATCTTTCGCTCCTGTTCTTTCTGTTTCAATCGTTCAGCCTCTATGGACTTTTGCTTCTGGAGTTGCTGTTTATTGTGAATTTCTCTTAGTTCCTAGAAATAATAAGACATAGTTTCTGTGAAGACACGAGGGGAGGGGCATGAACTGGTGATTAGCATGCAACATTTCAAGAACAAGAAAACACTCATTGAAGGAGAATTCCTCAGATTCCCCAGGATGCAACAGTCACTAACAGATTCAGTCGCTAACTCCTCTTACTTGGGTCAAAGTGCTCCATAACTAGAGCGTATTTCCAGTTGGCTTTGGAAATACAAAGCTCTGTCCTGTCTCTTGTCCGCCTGCTCACTGGTGAGTCCAGACAAGTTTCTTCTAGGCCCTAAGTCCCTCCCTTTATGAATAGAAAAGATACAAAGATTGTCTGTGGCGGGTCAGTGTTAAAATGCACATACTACGGAAAACAGCTTCGAGGGTTAATCTTTTCCTATTAGACTGTTACAAGAATACAGTCTGAATGCATAAACAAGTGGTTTATAAACTGTAAATGAGTTTGAGAGACAAAAAAGGGAGCAGTAAAATATAAAGAAAAGTTTAACTTCACAACTGGAGAGCTGAGAGGGAGAAAGTGGAGTCAGGGGAAAAACAGGAAGGAAAGAAGGGGCTTCCATGGGGAAGTCGGCAGGTGACAGGAAGATCCAGGCAGGGCACAGCGGCAGGCACGCAGGGTGGGCCCTAGACTTGGGGAGGGCACTAGGAGAGGAGCTGAGCTAGGGGTCAGGAAGAGAGGGCCACGAGTGGAGACTGGCAAGGAATGAGGAAGCCACACGCTGACCGTTTCAAGTTCTCACCGAGAGAGGATCAACTCCAGGGAAAAGGATTCCATTATTCATTATCTCTAACACTGTCAAACTGTGGGCCGTGAGGCTTACTCTATTGTGTTAAAAATTCAGCCACCCTAGTTTTCTTAGTAATTTGGAACTGAGAATAAATAGCAATCTCTAGTAACAGGAATGAAAAATCTGGTTAATATTTGAGTTGGTATTTCAAGACAAACATTACTGGGCTAAACCTTGTTATGAGTAACTGCAATCTTGGCTCAAATTAGTATCTCCACATGAAAAGGGTAGCAGTGAACTGACAATTGAACTCTAACTGTCCTAAGGGAGGGAAGAGAGCCCTGAACGTCACCGCGCACCCACACACCAACAGGGATGCCCGCCTTCTCCACCACTGGCCCAATGGCAGAGAGCTTTAAAGAAAGCTTAGGTCAGAAATAAGATTTGCACTTTTTTCTATTTAAAATTTCACTTCCGATAGAATACAATGCTTAATAGGGTTCAAAAGGTCCTGGACTTTTTTTGTGTAATACTCTGCACTGAGTCCTATCTACTGACAAAGCAGGCCTCACAAATACACTTTAATACTGCCTGGCGCTATGAAAAGTCTGGAAATTTCACATAAAAATTATACTTCAAGACTTGCTTTTTAAAAAAGGAAAAGCTGGCAAAACTACTTCCACATAGTTTCTTGGCACTACTAGAAGAAACAGAAGTGGTGGCTGTCCACAGATATGCATTCGTCTGTATATCTCTAACCCCTTTTAAAGATAGATTTCATTAAGTTCCCCAGGCTGGGCTTGAATTTAGAATTTCCTGCCTCAGCATTCCAGTGCTGGGATTACAAATGTGTAGGACCAGGCTCAGTTTTTATATTTCTTTTCTATACTGAACTGTAGTAATTGGGTGTCGATTAGAAGAACACCAATCAGTAGATACAGTCAAGACAGATGGAAACAAAAAGCAGCAACTTGGTAGGAAGGACTATAAAAACAAAATGAATTTTACCAATCTGTAGGAAACAATCAAGTCGATCGGACAATTTCAAAAACTTCAGAATTTTATTTTTTAAAAACAATTTTTAAATGTAGCAAATACATGACAAAATACACATTAGGAAACACAATTTCTTTTTGAAGATACAAGCAAGATGGGATAGGCTGACTCTATCTTTGGAACTACATGGCTAAGTTGTAGCTTCAAGTACCTCGAAGGCAACAGAGCTTGTAGGAGCCACAAAGTAACAGATGTCAAAGGCGCTAACAGAAGGCCCTGGCAGCTTTAGATCCAGACCTGAAGACTGGAAAGATTTCCTATCATTCCCTTCACTCAAGTCAAACACTGCTGAGATTCAGCTTTCAGGAAGTCGACGCGACCTCAGCGAGCCTGGCAGGCACTCTGGGTCTTGGTTCTTCTTAGACTTGTGCCTGTCAGACAGCGTGAAGCAACAGAAGCAGAGCACTTATTATTCTAAGATGATGATGTTTTAAAAGATGTTGAACTTCCGGGAAGGCAATCTAGAGATGCTGAAATGCATACTAAAAACTAGTGAATGGCCGGCCTGCCTTTGCCAGAACAAAGCCCATGTGGAACACCGAGTCCTTTCACACCGGGGTGGCAGATGGCTGCACCATTCTCTTGCTCCTTTTCAATACCGTTAAAGAGGCTCAAGTCCAATTAGTTAACCAAAGCATCCTTTCAGTTCTTTCAGGAGCAAAAATTTCAAGGTGACAAATGTGGGGTCATTAAATTGTTTATTTACCTAAGAAACTGGTAAACTATTGAGATGAACAGCTGATAAAAACTTCACTATATTAAATGTTATCAACTCTTCCCAGGGAGCAACCTAGGTAAAGTGATCCTGAAAATCCTATTAAATGCACATACATGTATTTTGTCACAGTTATTTCTCTATTACGAAAGAGACAGAGAGAAAGACATGGAGAGAGAGGGAGAGAGGCAGGGAGAGAACAAATAAAAATGACTAAGAATCAAAAGTCAGCACCTCATCTGTGGCTCTAAAACATTTCTTTCTTTTTGAGACAGGGTCTCGCTTTGTAGTTCAGGCTGGCCCTGAGCTCACTATATAGTCCAGGCAAGCCTCGAACTCAGCAATCCTCCTGCCTCTGCCTCCCAAGTGCTGGGATGACAGGCATGAGCCACTATACTTGGCAACATTTCTTACTTAAATTACTATGATCACATAAATATAGCTAGATTTTTATACAGAGTACAGTGGTACAGAGTGTACCATTTTTGTGATTTTTTTTTTTCCTCAGTGAATTCTATTCAAGGGCATATGTTTTATAGTGGGTATAATGGGTAAAAATTCACCATTATCTTCTAATAAATTACAATTACTTTCTTAAATATTAAACAAGCACTCAGTAAGTGTCAAGATATACCCAAGCTATTCCAGAGGCTGAGGCAGGAGGATAGCAGGTTTGATGCCCATCTGGGCAAACTAGTACAACTCAGTTTTAAAAAAATAATAAAGGTCTGGGCATGCAACTTCCCAGTATAAAGCCCCTATTTTCTACCCTAGTATTGAAAAGAAAAAAAGGGGGGAGGGGTCAGCTAGACATTACAAATATAATCATAAAATGTGTAGAATACATAAATTAAGTTAAAGAAAATGTTTTATACCATGGCTCACTATGTTGCCCAGGCTGGCCCTGAACTCCAGGGCCCAAGGGATCCTGTCTTCTGGGGACTACAGCCTGTGTTAACTGTTAATAGCTTAGAATACGATTTTTTTATCACTGATAACATGAACAGAACAGTGTCTTAAGCAGAATCCACAAGAAATGCTACAAACACTCTAAAGCAGAATCCTACAAGTGCTCTAAAACCACGTGGAACTGTGGGGTGTGTGGCCACCTTTCTGATAGAGAAGCTCATAGCTTTACAGTCTGGGATCGTATGGATGATAACTACAACTATGGCAAAGAGAGATTCAGTCCTCTATTAAGTCAAGGAAAAAAATCAGCTTGTTTTGTAATGTCTTCCCTGAGCAAAGAAGGCAAAAAAAAAAAAATTTCTCTTAAAAAGCTAAGATATTTGAACGACAGAACATCTTTGGGTATATTCTTTGTTAAGAATATAGCCAATTCTTGACAAACTAAGATACCCAAAATGCTCCAACTGTTTTTCTATGGAGAAATATGGCTCCCTTTCAAGTTCAGTGAAGATGGTTGTTATATTGCTATGCCAAGAAACACAGAATCACTTAATTACTGTGACAATTTCTCCTTAATTTTATCTCAGAGACAGTCAAAAATAGATGTGCTGTGTGAGGGGATGTTATGTGAAATATAGAGCAATATCCACCTTTCACAAAATTATTTTACATAAAATATCTCACACCCAAGAATAATGTGTAGCATGAAGTAACAGACATTTTAAAAGGGCTTTTTCATTTTAAAATACACTAACCTTAGGCAGAGGCAGGAGGACTGGCGCAAATCTGAGGCTAGCCTGGGCTAAGTGAGCTCAGCGCCGGTTTGAACTACAAAGTGAGACTTTGTCTCAAAAAAATAAAATAAATAAATAAAATAGAATACACTAACTCACAAGGGGTAGTGGCATATGCCCATAATCCAAGTACTTGGAAGGCTGAAGCAGGGGGATTACCACAAGTTGGAAGCCACCCTAGGCTACTCAGTGAGTTGAAGGCCAGCCTTAACTAGATAGAGACCCTGGGCTCAAAAACAAACAAATAAATGAAAAAAACCCATTAACTTTTCCTAATTAAGTGGTCAAAAAAATTAAAATACTACAAAATTCTGGCAAACCCAATGTAGACAGAATTTGTATATATATTTAAAAATCAAAAAAGTAACTATTTTAGACTGTAGAAACTATACCTGTCAAGGCAAACAAGTATCCTATTCATCAGAAAATTTGAAAGTTTATTAATGTGTGATGCATTGAAAGTGGGAGGCTGGGGATGTATGTAGCTCAGTGGCGCCGTACCTGCCTTGCAAGCACAAGGTACTGAGTTTGATTCCCAGTAGTGGAAGGAAAAAAAAAGAGAAAAAGGTTTAGTTAGGCATCATGGTACATGCCTGTAGTCCTTGCACTTAGGAGGCTGAGGCAGGAAGACTGCTGGGGGTTTGATGTCATCCTAGGCTACATAGTGATTTCAGGGTTAGCCTGAACTCCAAAAGGAGCCCATCCCAAAAAACCAAAGAAAGTGGAAGGAGTATAAAGAAAAAGATGTATTTATTGGTTACTTAAATTCTGAGAAGGGCTATACATACAAATGTTCAAAAACATGCTTAAATGTTACTCCTAAATTTGACATCGATATTTCACCAAGTAATTCACCAACTGGCATTTCCCATGGATCAAACATGTAATCCATGTATCACAATTCTTTTTTTTTTTTTTTTTTTTTTTTGCTTTTTGGAGACAGGGTCTTGCTTTGTAGTTCAGGCTGGCCCTGAGCTCACTATGGTGCCCAGGCAAGCCGCCGCGAACTCAGCAATCCTCCTGTCTCTGCCTCCCAAGTGCTGGGATTACAGGCATGAGCCACCACGCCCAGCATTATATGTGGTAACCAGGGATCGAACTCAGGTCCTTATGCTTGCGAGGCAGGCGCTGGAACCACTGAGCTAACCCTCCGGCCCATGTATCACAATTCTTGTGGCAGACTTGACCAGGTGTGTGTGAAGGGGTAGAAAAAGTGAAAAACTGTCTTCTCTGCACCGGGACTAGGAGGCTGTGGTCAGTGTCTTGATATTCCCAGAAAGAGAAAACAGACTCTGGTTTGTTCTGGAAATAGAAACTGTCTCCAAAATGTCACAGCTGTATAGTCACAAAAGCAATACCCTATTATTTCAAATACTATATATGCTATTCCAAGGGATAAAGTTGTAAAGGGGTTGGGTAAACATGGGGATTGAGAGAGATGGGAGGCTGGGGAGGGTGGGGGCAAGCCTGGGCTTCACAGCGAGTTGGGGCTGAGCCCAGAACGCAGCTAAAAACTCAGCCACCCACCTAACCAGCCAGCCGCTCCCAGCAAGGATTCTCGTACATAACATTTATTAATGATTTTATCTCTGAAAGTATCGCAGTTCTTTGTTTATATTTAAGGAATCTATATAAAGTTTCCACAATTACAAATAAGGAGTTAGAAGATTTTATTACTTCTATGCAGAAAATTTTTCCACAGGATCATACAGATAATTTAATCTGGAACAAAATAAGATAGTAAACCATGAAACAGTCAAATATTACTCTACTGATTACAAGAAAGCAATGTTGCTATCTGAGTTCACACTGATTTCTCTTGCTGTGTCTCCATCTCCTCTTTCTGGGTCTTTTTCTTTCCATCACTGTTTCCCTTTGCATGCACTTTTTTTCCTGACTCCTCATTCTGTTCTGCAGTTCTTTCTCCAGCTCTTTTGTTTTCTCCCCTTGTTGCTAAACATTTTGCCTTTCACTGCCTCCATAATGAATGAGCCTGCCATGAAAGCAAGTGTATGAAACCAAGAGCATAAAAGCCGTAGTTAAGCAAACAACCTTATTTACTGTAAGTGCCATTCTCATTTTCATATCAATTCAGTTCTCAAAAGTAATTTTTAGAAAAGGTATCATTATGGATGAAAATTATATTTCTAACCAGTTCTGTGTCTAACAAGTCTGGATTTGCCAGGTATATATATTAAGGAATAGGTTTCTTCTAAAGTAGTCAGAATTTTATTGTTTTTTTTTTCTTTTTTTCTAGTACCAAGGATTGAACTCAACACCTTGTTGTGATTGCCAAGCAGGCCGCTGAGCTACATTCCCAGCCCCAGTCCTAATTTTACTGAGAAATAAAGAACTGTGTACTTTTGGCATAACATACTGATCATCATACTGTCTTTCGTAGATGGGCAAATACACAGACACCAGTACCAATGGAGGGCTCTTGTCAGTCTGCGGGGTGGCAGATTCAAGGATCTCTAATGCTGGTTACACAGCCAAGACACCAGCAAACAGCACCTTATCCAGCTGGTAATTCAGAGCTCACCCCATCACACATACAACCTCTCCAGAGGACAGAATCAATCATACTCCATGATCAGTAACTACTGGGCATTATTAACTTGTGCAGAGAAGGCTTAGTAGGCTTGACAATAAACGCTAGCTGAGACACTGGGCACTCATCTGCGGAGCGGACACACAACACACAGCTGGAGGTGGTTCATCATTCTGAGTCTGAAAAGATGTGCATTGCCTGAGGAGGGCATGGAGACCTTTGGAAAGAAGTCTAAGTGGATGACGCAGCCCAGAAGAACTGCCAGGCACTGCCACACTGCCTCCTCCACTGCCACTGACAGAAACACTCACCTGTAAACAGCTGTTCACATCAGGGCTTGTCCAGTACACAACAACTAGACAGGAACCAACAAGGACTCAGCTTTTCAACATGAAAAACAAAGCCTATCTCTTTGGGGGCTGATTCTTTTCCTTTTCCTGGTACTGGGGATTGAACCGGGGCCTCTGCACTGAGCTACATCCCTTGCTCTTTTTCAAAGTTTGAGACAAAGTCTCACTGAGACACTACATTGCCTGTGCTGGGCTCAAACTTGCAATCCTCCCGCTTCAGCCTCCCAGAGCATTGGGATTACAGTTGTGTACCACTACACCCCACTTGTTAGGTTCTCTTTACTGGCACAGAAGCAACCTGGCAAACAGGAGGCTGTACTTTGTGCCACAGCTGACATTGGAGTCAAGACACTGAACGAGAGCACTGCCACGGCAGAGGGGGGTCAAGTGCCACTGTGCAAATGCCCTCATCAGTAATGCCACTTGACACTTGGCAAGGCCCTCATTTTATACCCTGGGTGAGCACTGTAAGTCAGAAAAGCAATTAGGTCTCTACATGCCCTTTAGGCACAGGGACTCTCAAAAAATGTAATTCTAAAAAAATGCTTATCCTGCCGGGCGTGGTGGCTCACGCCTGTCATCCCAGCACTCGGGAGGCAGAGGCAGGAGGATTGCTGAGTTCGAGACTTGCATGGGCTACATAGTGAGCTCAGAGCCAGCCTGAACTACAAAGCGAGACCCTGTCTCAAAAAAAAAAAAAAAATGCTTATCCTGTAAAGTGAAATATAAAGAAAAAACTATAGATAAGCGATTTTAAATTGATGTTTCTGAACATGAATTTGAGAGGATGACTGATTCCTTAACATAAAGTGTTGTATGTTGAATATATCCTCAAAGTAGGAGTTGGTGGTAAATAAATTTGATCTACTAAATTAAAATTTTCAGTAATATTGATTCATGGTAGGAATGTCAGTAACAAAATCAATTATTCTGGGCTAATTCACTGTTTTGCTATTTCATATAATCATAAAAGCTAGAATTTATAAAATTCATATTAAAGTCAACATAAATACAAAGGCTGTCAACTGGGAAATGTGTAGCACAAGAGCTATGATATCTTAGGGTATAGAGAAGGCAGGGGAAAGGGGAAAAATGAGAATCAACATGTGTCATGTGTGGGTACAAATTCTGTATGAAAACATACTGTACATATATAAAATGTAATAAAATCAATTTTTGTTTTTTGGTTTTTTTTTTTTGAGACAGGGTCTTGCTTTGTAGTTCAGGCTGGCTCTCAGCTCACTATGTAGCCCATGCAAGCTTGGAACACAACAATCCTCCTGCCTCTGCCTCCTGAGTGCTGGGATTACAGGCGTGAGCCACCACGCATGGCACCGTGCTATGTGCTATTGATGCTGGTGGGAGTGAGTCACCATGCCCAGCATTGTATGTGGTTACCGGGATCTAACGCAGGGTCTTGCGCTTGCGAGGCAGGCGCTGGAACCACTGGGCTAAATCTCCGGCCCCAAAAATGTAATAAAATCAATTTTTAAAAATCTTAGGTGCTATAACTTCTCCCACATACCTATTTTTCATAGCCTTATTTTTAAAAATAGCAAAATTTACTCACTATGCCAATATTCCTGTTTCCTTTCTCAAGTAATTCTTGATTCTTTATGTTACATTAAAAAGACCCATCTTGAGATCTCTTTTTAGCACTGAGGTTCAAAGCCAAGATTCTGCACATGCTAAATAAACACTCTATGACTGAGCTATGATTTTGCCCCCATCTTAGGATATTTTTTGGAAGATATAGTGACCATGTCTATAAGGTAAGCATTCATTCAGATGTATGAAAAATAGCTCTGTCTGAGAAGGGAAGGTCCCTGACTTCTAGAAACCTAGAGAAAAAAGTAAAGATGGAGGATTTCTGATCGAAGATGGATTCTGAACTAACAACAACAGCCCGTAATTCTAAGTATGTTGTATATTTCAGTACTGCTTCCTATATGAGACAAAGACTTGTTAGCCTGACTCAACAGTAATTTTTCTTTTTTACACAAAGACTTAAAGACTTCCCATTACTGCACTTGATCTTAGCCAAAAGGCTGAGAAGTGATAAAGACTTCCCATTACTGGCTACCAGATCTTGGGTAGAGAAGGTGGAAGTGTAATTCTACGTGCCCTGAAGAAAATAGGAGAAACTCTCAAAAGAATGCAGCTCAGTCTGTGATAGCTCAATCTTGGAAACAATCCAAATGCCCCTCAACTGGAGACTGGATAAAGAAGATGTGGTTTTTCTATAAAATGGAGTATTATTCTGCCTTAAAAATGATAAGTTTGAGTCAGTTATACTGAAATAGATGTACCTTTAGGACATACTCCTAAGTAAAATAAATAGGTCACAGATGTATAAATACCATATTTTTCTCTGGTATGAGAAACTGAAGATGTTAATGAGTTCAAGAATGTATGATTGGGCCGGAGGGTTAGCTCAGTGGTTCCGGCGCCTGCCTCGCAAGCGCAAGGTCCTGAGTTCGATCCCCGGTAACCACATATAATGCTGGGTGTGGAGACACGCCCACCAACAATCAACACCGCATACCACAATGCCGGACGTGGTGGCTCACGCCTGTAATCCCAGCACTCGGGAGGCAGAGACAGGAGGATTGCTG
>PVIC010045335.1:0-14668 GCA_004025085.1 Thryonomys swinderianus
TTCTTTCTTTCTTTCTCTTTCTTTTTCTCTCTTTCTCTCTTTCTTTCTTTCTTAGTGTTTACTTTTATCCCATTCCCCTCTCTTGCCTTCTTCCCTATGTACAGAAGCTTTGGAGTGTTTTAAAGGAAGAAATGGAAATGGAGACCTGGCGATATGACAGCTCAGGGAATTTTTCTCGAGCTGTTTACTACATACACATTCTATTTTTCATTTACCTTATATTTATTTAGGATTACTTTAGGAGATTGGGGGAAGAGAGGGACAAGGCTCTCTAAGCCCCCCTTTGCTGTGGACTTCATAGTTGGCCATCCCTGGCTAAAATGGTTACACTTCCTCACTGGATTCTCTCATGTGTCACTTCTTTTCTTTTTCTTCCCCATTTTATTCACTCTCTCTCTGGCAAATCCCCACTCATTGTTGTCTCAATTCATTTGCCCCTCCATCCACTCATCCATCTGCCCATGTATTCAAGATGATAGCTCCATCTCTGTAGGAAGCCAAAGCCCCTTACCATGGAGAACTGCTTTCATCCAGGCCTGCAGGGTCAACCTGCTTTTTAGCTTCATGTGCGCAGGTGATGCCTGAGGCTGCCGATGCTGTCACTGTCCTTATTGATCTCTCACCCCTTTCTCCTGGGTCTGTCCTTCTTTCTCTCCCTCCCTTCAGTCCCCATATAGTTTGTGCACAGTGGCTACTGCACACAGACTCTAGGTGTTCTGAGCTAAAGAGGGCAGCTGAGCCCAACCCAGAAGGACCAACAGACTTCCACTGGGGAGCTCACATCCCCTCTTGGGCAGAGCTAAAATGATCTCCTTTCCCCACACTGGCCACCAGGGTCTGGGTTAAGGCTTCACTGGGACTCTCTGAGCATCCAATCTCTAAGCTAATCTCTAGCAACACTAATCTGATTTTTCTGTTTAGTTTTTTTGAGAGGGTCTCCTTATGTAGTTCAGGCGGGCCTTGAACTCATTGCGTAGCCCAGGCTGGCCTCAAACTCAACAAAATACCTAACTAAGTTTGATGCCATAATTCCCCCTCAGGTCTGAGTATGTTGTTAACCTCCTTTGTTCTGTTCTGTGGTTTAAGAGGTGCTGCTGCTGGGTCACAACTGGAGCCTTCCACAACTACCATCCAACCCCCAAGACCACATCATGAAGAACTCTGTTAATGGACCCATCAAAGCAGGGAAGCCAACCCCCAGACAAGTGATTGCAGTTAAACCTAAAAGCAAAAATGAGTTAAAACTCTGAGCCCAGAGGTCCTGACCACAAGCCAAAGTTCCGGAGGAGGAGAGAGGGCCTCCCTTCTTTCTTAGAAGAAGTTGACAGGTTCTTGGAAATTGGCATAAAGCATCCAAGTGAGCAAATCCAGATTGTTAGGTAGGCTTATGGACAGACTGATCAGTTGTTCCACCCACAGGAGAGCCTGAATTTCAGGGAGCCAGCTTTCTTTCCCAGGAAGAGCAAGCCCTCCTGTACAGTGTCCTGAAACTCTCCCAGGCCTCAATGCATGCCCACACTACAGAGTCACACTTGAGTCTCCAAGAACCTGTCTATTATATACAGCAACAAAGATCATCTTCCTCTTCTCTCTTCCTAACAAGCATCTTTTCAACATGAGAAACAAAAGCTGGTAACACTGGGTGGTGGCATATCATGTGTAATTGTGTGGTAACACTATTTACCACACAGATCCAACTCACCTGGTGAACAAACGGGGGCTGACATCCAGCCAGCACTGTTAGCTGAATGGTGCCCAGGTGTGCCGTATCGAGAGACAGGAAGGGGTGCCCTTTAAAGGTTTGTACATAGGCACCATATGGGATAGTAGTGACCCTGGGTGGAAAGCCCAAAGAATTACATCTGGGAAGGGGAAAAAAATCCTATTATTCCCTTACTACCACAAAAGCATTGTAGCCAGGTGTACCTGCACTGATCAGATATGCTAATAAGGCAGACTGCTTAAAAGGTAATAGAATACGATGGGTAAACCAGTCTGACCAGTAGGTCTTAATGCCTTATTTTTCTGTGTTCTGAGTTTGGATGACAGTGAAAATCCAGCCACTGAAATTTACTAAGGAAGGATCCAATGTCTTTTTTCTGTTAAACTACTTTAAGGAAAATAAGGATTTACAATCTGTATGACTCTTCTGTGTTGGAAACACCAGGGGTTTGGAGTCCCGCCCAGACTCAGCACCCAGAGCATCACTTGCCCTGAGCTTACTGGTCAGGAAGTGGGCCCCTGAAAGATGAGGGCAAATGGACATTTTCTCCAGAAAATGACCCTCCTTGCAGAAGCCCAGGCATGTCAGCCCATGATGTCACATTCTGTACCTAAGTGTGTTCTTGGGGCTGTCTTAATCGCAGTACAATGTGGGTGTGATTCTGCCTCATGCTGATGGCTCAGAGGAAAGTGCTGTGGTCATCGGAGCAGAATGCTGACATTGGGGGGACACACACAAATGCCAGGCAGACTTATATTATATACAAGGCAGCTGCCTTCCCTGAGAAACATGTGCTCCCCAAGACATCCCTGTGACCAGTGCTCCTCGAGATCATGAAGGAGCCATGGCTGCTGTAGGAAACCAAAGGAAGGAGGAAGCGCTCCTTGGATTACTGGGGATTCCACAGGCCAGAGTGTGGAATAGGCAAGAAAGGGGCGGAAATGCTTCCCAAGGCTCTGGGGACCCTAAGCCTCAGTACCCTCCCCCTCCCAGCCCAAGTCCTGTCTGTCTGCTGCACCAGCCAATTACCCCTGAGTGGCCCATGGGAAGCCCAGGTTCACCTCAAGTTAAGGAGAAGGAGCTGAGGCTCTGCGCTGTGTGAAACTCAAAGCATAGCGAGGCACAGCCTCGGTGGGGACACGTGAGCACCCTGCCTAGGAAGATCAGACTGGTCTGACGGCTCCTGGCTAGTCTTCTTGGGAATAGGACTCTCAGTTGCTTCAGTATGTGGCAGTAATGGTGGGATAAGTATGTTAAGAAGTGAGAGGAGTATTTTGAAAGGGTTAACTGTACTGTGTAGTTTCCTGTGATACATTTTTAAAGTACATTCAGTGGGTAGGGATATGGGTAAAAATGAGAATTAACTTGTGTCATATACTGGTACAAATTCCCCAATGTTATATGTGATTGGGAGATGTATATAAATTGTACCAATAAATAATGCAATTTAAAAAAATATAAAGTACATTCACTGTATTTTTTTTTTTTTTTTTGAGACAGGGTCTCGCTTGGTAGTTCAGGCTAGCTGAGCTCACTATGTAGCCCAGGCAAGCCTCGAACTCAGCAATCCTCCTGCCTCTGCCTCCCAAGTGCTGGGATTACAGGCGTGAGCTACCACACCTGGCACTCATTCATTGTATTTTTTAACACACTACATACAAGCCTAAGTCCTCTTGTTGTTTATCATGTTACTGATAAGAAAACAGAAGACAACAGACTCTAAGTAACTTGTCCGAAGTCACAAAGCCAAAAGTGGTGGAGCCAGCACTCAAATCCAGACCCAATGGTTCTGGAGCTTTCCACCGCACAATATAGGGATTTCTAGGTCTCCAATGATGTCAGGGGGCAATGTCAGAAGTCACGGGGAGGGACCCTGGTTCCCCTGCCCCACTTGCCCTAGAGTGAGGTGCGTTTCAGATCCCAAGTGTTTCACCTAAGAGCAGGGACTGAGCATTCTGCCCAGCTGTGTCCCCACAGCCCAGAGCCAGGCTGGGCTCATAGAAAAGTGTGGCTAGAAGGGAGGCAGTGTCCTCCTTTGCTGCCATCCTGGCCTGCTGTCCTCCTCCCCCCCTCTACTCTGAGTGTGCACTGGGCACATAGGGTTCCTGAAAGGTACCAAGTTCTACCAAAGCAGATGTGGGTCCCCACTTCTCGCCCAAGATGGTTCAAACACACAGTTCCACTGAATGGCAGAGGAGGAACATCAGGGACACAGGGGGCCCTTTGTGATGGGCTCATGGCGGGTCCTGAGAGCTGGATGAATGGTTCCTGGAACTCACACCTGTGTGGGGCTTCTCCAACCCCATACTGGCTCTCTGTCAGGCTCCTGGGGCTGCCTCAAGGGAGCAAATCTAAATAGAAGAGGAGCACCTGCCCCTTGGCCCTGGTCTTCTTTCCTGAGTGACCACAGTGTGAGGGACATTCAGGGTGCTCTGTGATGTAGCTGGCACCTGGGTAGGCCAAGCAGCAGCCATATAAGAGCAGGTACCCAGCATCACAGATGAGAACCTTTACTGAGGCACCTTGAGATGCTCCTCTGGCCACTACTCCCCACAGTGGTCCATTAAAACAGCTTGACAAATCTGTCAGTGCTGAAGAGTGAAGAACAGAGGACAGGCCCTTCCCAGCATGCACCCACCTTCAAGTGGAGGGGACTGAGGTACTCAGAGCAGTTAGTGACAGGCAGAGCCCCTAAGCAAGAATGGTGCTGGGGAGGCAGGGACAGAAAAGCTGAGAAATAGGTGAGTTCTACAAAGTGGCTGAGACCTCAGAAGACACTCTTTCCACTCACCACCCAGCATTACATCCTTGTGCAGTTACCTTTTGCCATGTAATAGACTGCTCTGAAACTCATTGATTTAGCCCAATTATAACTGTCTTAAATTGCTTTTCTTGTCGCTGAGACAAAATACCCAACACATAGTTAAAGAAAGAAAGGTTTATTTTGATTCACACTTTGTACAGGTCCAAGGCAGGGCAGCATGGCAGAGGAGAAACAGCTCATGGGAAGCAGAAGGCAGAAGGCAGCAAACTACTACAACAGTAACAGCTTCCTTCTATCCCCTTTATAAAAGTCTGTCTAGGCTACTAGCCTTAGTGCAGGTGTCAGTTCATTCCGTGGACTAATTTAGTAACTACACACTCTTAACCCTACCATTATACCATGAGTCAATCCCAGCATCACACACTCTAGATCCAGCCACCTCTGAAAAACCCCACCTATGACCACAAGAGGCTTTGAGAGGACATCTAAACACAAACCATAACAATAACTATTATATCATTCACACCTCAAATGGGACCCAGCTATCCAGTTCTCTCTCAGGACCTCTTGTTATTGCAGTCAAATAATGGCTAGGGCTGGAGTTATGAAAGATTCCACGACCCAGCCACCCAAGACAAGTTGGCAGTGCTCCAGATGCTAGCTGGGCGCTCACTAGGGGTCTTGACTATATAGTACCTACTTTTGGCCTCTCTCTGCATTTTGTCTTCTCCTGGGGCAGAAGCTGGTTTTTGAGTGAATGTCCCAAGATCGAAGACCCAGTCCTTGGAACTATGGCTTAGAAATCCCAGCATGTCATCTTCACTGTATTCTCTTGGTCAAAAGAGTAACTATGGCTAGCATTAATTAGGATTAATCCAATTCCATGTGGATGTACATATATGAGAGGAAGAGAATATAAGTAATAAATACATTTTGTTGTTATTATAGATTTGAGAAGTGAACAGTAGCACCCATAATTGAGGAGGCAGGGGTTAGAAGGCTGCATCTTGGACGGTGTCTACCACAACTTACACAGTAAGAGGGCTTTACAGAGCTGCAAGGAAGAGAAGAGAGAGAGAGAGAGAGGAAGGGGGAGGAGGGAGCAGGCAGGAACTGAGCTGAGCTGCAGTAAGAACTAGGGAAGGCAATAAGAAAATCATTTTCCCTAAGCCTAGAAGCAATCCCCAGAGTCCTACCCTGTAGCGTTCCTACAGCGTTCATGCCCCAACTTACATTCTTAGACAGTGTCCTAGGCCCAGAATTCTGGAACCAGAATGTGGAAGAGAGTGGAAAAAAACACTTACATAATCCTAACTAGCCCACATTTGAGAATAAGTTTGCTACGTGACTATTACTACAAATTGTTTATCTGCCCTTGCTGCAGCACGACCTTCTGGGGACAGAATCTGGTGTCACTGACATCCCAGTGGCAGTTGCCCTGGAGACCTGGAGGTCAAGAGTGGTAAAGGAGCTCCTTGCCAAGATGATCTTAAATAAAAATCCCTTTGCCAGGTCTCAGTGATAAAGCACATGATTAACACACACAAGGCCCTAGGTTTTATCCCCAGTACCAGGAGAAAAAAAAAAATTTCTTCATTTTCTGGTGACCACTTGGTGATGGAACTACGAAGGATAAAGAAAGAGTTATAAATTCCTCAGATGTGTGCACACAGGCAGACTGCGCAGACTGAGGCACAGAATCTCAGCCTGCAAGTCAGGAGATGCCCCTTTGATCAGCCCCACCCCCTTGGCTTGCTTGGACGAGCTGTGCATCTAACCATGGAACCACCACGGACCTGCATCCTGGAGCTGCTTTCAGAACGCTCTGGAATCTCCTGGCTGTTCCAGACCTCCTTTCCCATCCATCTGGCTAATTTGAGCACAAACACTCGCTTCTAAACCAGCCTCTGCCGGTCACTTCCTTGTTCCGTATTGGGGCAAATCTTTGTCAAGTATAAGGCAGAAAGGAAAGACTCTACACTGCGTCCCCAAATCGCAGTCTACCCTACTTGAGAAATCTATCAATCTTCTTTTCTCAAGACAACGAATTGTATTTACTACTTACTGTATTCTCTTCCTGAGTGTGCATCCATAGAAAACCAGATTAATTCTATTTCTTGGCTCATGACATAATCTCTGTACCATAAACATTTTCTTATGTTTAGCCATTCGTCTATTTTTTAAAATAAATAAACACTATCCAACTCACAACCCAAAGCAAAAGCCAGAACCTTGACAATAAACCAACATATCTTCCAAATCCAAAATGGCAACAAGCTGGAAAAACGAAAGGGCCGGTCACCCAGCCGAAACAAGACAGGAGAGGCCCTTCCTTCCAGCGGGGTTTACTGCTTCCCTCCAAAGACGGCGTTTTTTCCAAATGACTTGCTTTCTCCATGGCCCAGGTGTCCTACTATTCCCGGTCATTTATAACCTGGGCTCCCAATTGGGATATCATTTTATTTTAATGATCTATGACTCCTGCAGAAACATGGAAAACGACTATTTCTTTTTTCAATTAAGCACGTCGTGCCCAATAGACTAAACCAGCTTCTCTTTCAGCGCGCAGCGGGGAGCAGGCGGGGAAGGGTTAACACTGCGACCCCGCGCTGCCGGCTGGAAAAAACTCCGGAGGCCGCAGGGAGCGCGCGCCGCGCATGCGCTCTGCCAAGCGTGCGCCCAGGGCCGGGGGAGGGGCGGCGCCGGCCCGCTCCCGGCCGAGCCGCTGGATAAAGCCGCTTTGTTCTCTTGGCTCTGTTGTAAATGTCTGACGAATATTGCCCCTATCCCTGCGCCAGACTCCCGGGCACAAGGGCGCATTGTGGGCCGGGCAAGCGGCGAAGGGGCTGGGGCGGCCGGCCGGAGGGGGCGCTCGGTGGCACCGGTTGGCCTGGCCTTCGTGGTGCACGCGCCGCGTCCTTCTCGGTCCCTGCGCGGGCTGGGGGTGGCGCGTCCCCGGCGGAACGTGTCGCGGACGGGCGGAGCCGCGGCCTCGAGCGGCAGGGCCGGCTGTGCGGGCCGTGAACCGCAAGCCGGACGCTCAGCTTCTTATAGGGCCAGCGCTGCCGACGTCGAGAAAGCGCCAGGCGCTCAGACACGGCGCGAAGCGCGGGATCCGGCGCAAACCGGCCGGGCGGGCGGGGCGCAGAGCTGAGCCGGGTCCCAAGGTCAGGGCCGGGACGCGCGGGACGGGGAGCCCGGGAAAGTCACCTCCTCCGCGGAACGTTCCCTCCTCCAGGGAGGAGCCACTGGACGCTGGCGGTGCAGGTCGAACCAAAGTTGGCTTCAGCCTGCCGGGCGCGCCGGACTCCCTTCCCCGTCCAGGCCTGGCTGGTCTCGCGCGGTCCTCGGGTAGTTTTCCTTCCCAGCCCAGGTGTGCGGTTTCCTGCGGCAGCGAGGGCCTCGCATTGTCCCCAGGAGGCTTGCGATTAGGAGTCAAAAACCCCACTGCTCGTCCCCTGTTCTTTTCTTTAAAGGTAGAGAACAAACTGCCTTCCAGACTAGGCCTTTAAAGTAAAATGTGAGTCTTAGCAACTAAAAAATGTGCTTGATCTTAAATTTAATTAAAAGGAGTTTTTTTTTTTTTTTAAATATCCTGTCTTGAACAAAGCCTGCATACTCCTCAGCATCCGAAAAGAACCTACAGCCCTTCAACCCCTGCAGGTAAAAGGGGAGCTATTGGCTTGGGTGGATTTGATTCAGAAGCAAATTGCTTTGTAGTTTCCTTGTGCCTGTTCTAGGCCAGAATGGGAGCCCCAAAGTCTCCCCTCTGTTTCTTATAAATCCCGGAATCAAACTGATATTTCCTAGCTGCAAAGAGTATAAATACCTCCTAAGACAATTTAAGTGATTTCCTATGTTTTTCACATTTTAAGTACTGTAGTACCTTGAGTATTAAAGCCGAGAGTCAGAAATTAACCCTCTCATTTTGCAAATGGAGGGAACTTGCCCAGAGTCACTTAGAAAGTCCAGCCAAGGCCATCCTGGAGGCCCAGGCTCTTATGCCCACAGTCCATTTATCTGTTGGGTTCCATCTCTGCCAACATGCCAATGAGTCGTGGAGTAGAACACCAGGTTGGACAATTCCTCACACATCCTTTCCCGCATAAGTTTTAATGAAAGCTCCTGGCATTCAGGTGGCTTTGAAGAGAGGTCTCTTCTCAGTACTCCCCTAGAATTCCCTACAGGCTTAGAGACCTAAATCAGGCGCTGCTGCCTGTTGCAGGAGTTGCTAAGAGGCAGCGAGCTCCTGGGAATCTGTTTCTGGCCACTCAAGCCTCTCAAAGAAATTCTTCAAGCTATAGCGTCCTTTCACCACTCCTCTGGCTGTAAGCCCCTATCTCAAGAGAAGATAACAGGCTGACCCTGGCCCCCTGCAGCAGATCAGCCTGCACAGACATACTGTACAGGGCAGTACTGCCTAGAACCTGACCTCACCTCTGGGGCACACAGACTCCCCTGCTGCGCCTCAGGACGACTGATCTGTGATCACCGCCCCACATAGCTCCAGATTCAGGGATGGCAGGAAGTTCATGCAGTGCCCGTGTTGCCACACGGGCTTGGCGAGCACTTTACCATGCTTCAGGAGTGCGTTCATTCTGGATGCCGGGCAGCCAGTCTCTCTGCTTTTGGCATACCCTTCTATTTTATACCTTTCACTTTGTGCTGCCACACCACCACCCAAACACTGGACCAAGTCCTGGCTTCAGGCTGCCCTACTTTGGTGCAGAAACCCCAGTGTATCAAGGGGTCACAGGGTAACACCCTGTTGGCCGGTGGCCCTATGTCAGCAGTGTCACCTTTGGACTGCTAAGGAGAGTTTATGCAAGTATTTGAATATTTTCTTACCTTTTGATGTTATTTAGTAAGAATGAGTGGAAATGGAAAAATGAAGTGCTGATGATAGAAAAAGGGCAGGTCTCATAAACCTAATAGAATTGAGACAAAAATGGAAATCATTAGTTGTGCTGAAAGTGGAGAATATTTAGCCTCAATCAAATGCTCATTGGATTTAAGCCAGACAACTGCATGTTCAGTTGTGAGAAAGGAATACACAAAGAAGGCATATGTGAAATTCAGGACATACACAGTCAAAGATTTGTGTTTGAAAGATGGGTATAATTAAACACTTAGCATAACTCCTTCAGTTTCAAAGATGCGTTGATGTAAGTTTTTCTGGGCCTAGCTGGGGAGATACTGTGAGACTGGAAGGGGAAAAAATCCAGTGATAATAGTATTTAGCTTCCTGGGAAGAGCTCTTCCCTTCCTGTATGTGGGTGTGCTACTCCCCTCATTTGTTAGGCTGCTGGGCCATCAAAAGCACGTGGGGGGTGGGCAGGAGACACAGACCAGACCATGGGGCTCACCACAGTACCAGGGCCATGTGCTGCAAGGTATGGAATTTAAGAGAGGCCCTTGTACCATGAGATTGTCACAGCCCATGTGCCCAACTGATAGAAAATCATGACTCAGAAAACCAGGCATGAGACCACAGACCTGTAATCCCAGCAATCTAGGAGACAGAAGCAGGAAGATTACATTTTCCACTCCAGTTTAGGCTCTGTCTCAAAATAATTTTTTATTTTTTTGAGACGGGGTAGTAGTTCAGGCTGGCCCTGACCTCACTATGTAGCCCAGGCAAGCCTCAAACTCAGCAATCCTCCTGCCTCTGCCTCTCAAGTGCTGGGATTACAGGTATGAGCCACCATGCGCTGCACTACAGTCTGTGATGCTGATTGCTGGTGGGCATGAATCACCGTGCCCTGTATTGTTGTATATGGTTACTGGGCACTGAACCAGGGACCTTATGCTTGCTAGGCAGGCACTGGAACCACTGACCTAAGTCTGTGGCCCCCAGTAAAAATTTTTTTTTTTTTTTTTTTTTTGCTTTTTGAGACAGGGTCTTGCTTTGTAGTTCAGGCTGGCCCTGAGCTCACTATGGTACCCAGGCAAGCCGCCGCAAACTCAGCAATCCCCCTGTCTCTGCCTCCCGAGTGCTGGGATTACAGGCATGAGCCACCATTGTGGTATGCGGTGTTGATTGTTGGTGGGCGTGTCTCCACGCCCAGCATTATATGTGGATACCAGGGATCGAACTCAGGACCTTGCGCTTGCAAGGCAGGCGCCGGAACCACTGAGCTAACCCTCCGGCCCCCAATAAAAAAATTTTAAAAGGAAGACTGGAATTACAGCTTAGTGTGAAAGCCCTTGTTCAAGTCACAGTGTAGGATGGGGGGGCCACAAAAGATAGAGCTGGGGATGTAGCTCAGTGGTAGAGAGCTTGCCTAGCATGGCGGAAGACCAGGGTTGACTCTCAGCACCCAAGTAGATGAACGCTATTGGGGACCAGGTCCTTGTTCTTCCTGCTGTTGGGGTGGGGTCATACTTTCATTCCCAGCCCCTCACAGTGCCCCTCCGTTTTCTTAGGGCAGGAGAGAGTGTTTGGCTCTCAGGAAGACCCCACAAGCACATACTACTGGTCTTTGCCTTTGGACCTGTTCTTCCAGGTTACAAGTAGTATAGCTGTTTTACACCTCTTAGAAACTGATTCTCCCATTCTTACTCTCTGGCAGCCGAATCATTCGTTTCTGCATCCCCGTTCCTTCCCCTGAGGTCCTCTCTTGGGGGCCTTCAGCCTGCTCTAGTCCCTAGTCCCAGCTGCTGCGCTGTGTTCACATGCCCTGATTGTTCTTCATGGGATTTGGGCTGGCTCCTGAAGGCTTGGGCTTCTCGCTGAGTTTGCCCCACTTTCCTCAGCAAAACCACCCAGGCTACCCTGTGTCTGAATACCGTTTCTTGGGGAGGGCAGTGGCCAGGCGAATGGAACCTGGGGGCATGGTGTGATGTCTGAGCAGCCTCTTCAGAGGCCTCTTGCCTTTTCCAAGATAGCAGTGCAGACAAGAGGTCCCTCATGGCTGTCATGGCTCCTAGGGAAGAACGTGAGGCGCTCCAAATCTGGGCACTCAGCCTCCCTGCTCATTGCCTGACTTCACCGGGTCAGTGTGAGCAAGCACAATTCAGAGCTCTGTTCCCCCCTGCGGCAGGCCCAGTATTTGCTCAGTGAATATGTCCTTTTCTTGTCCCTGGGCACTGATAGACGAAACTGCCCCAAGATGCCTGAAAGGAGCCAGTTTAGGGGAGCCTACCACTGGCCTGCTGCCCACTCCACCCTGTCCAGCAGCCACAGGCCTGGTGAAGGACACCCGAGCCACCGTCTCCAGGCACAGCTGCTTGTAGCATAAGTTGGCTCCACTTGCCCTCTAGGGCCTACAGAGCTTCGCACAGTTTGGGCCTGTGCCCAGAGCACACTTGATAGAAAGCTGATGCTTTTCCTGTGGGCCAAGTAGCTCTGACCAGGCATGTCTGTCAGGGGGTCGTTCTGGTGTAATTTCCCAAAATTTAGACAGGAAAACATTCCTTCCCATTGACCAGCCCCAGTTCCCCAGTAACATCTGCATTCTCCCAACACTACAGAAGAGGAGCAGAAGCCGGCCTCTCTCCAGCAAGGACAAAGCTGTAATTCAGTGGGGCTCCAGTGACACCCCAACCGTGAGAGTGCAGCTGGGGCGGTCTATGAACAGTGTTGGAGTCCCGGGGGAGGCAGCCCTGTTCTCTCGCCCACAAGTGCCTATTGTTCGCTTTCTTGTTTTTCTCCAAATGTTTAGATGGGCTTAGAGCACAGAAAAGCTGAAACCAAGTCCCTCAGCCAGGGTGAGCCCGAGGCAGTGAGGCTTGGGCTGGAACTCAGTGGGGGCTCCACCACAGTTGTTCCCACCTCTCCTAAAATGTGACAGCGCTGGGTTGGGGGTGTGGCCTCTTCCTGGCCAGGGATGTTTGGGTTTGGGTTGTTCCAACAAGGGAGGTGTGAGCCCAGGTCTAGCTTTTTGGTGGGCAACCACGTGTAGGTGCCCCACACTGGGGTGTCTGAAATGTGGGCCAGAGACCCCGGACAGCTCTTCTGACTGCTGGTCACTGACCAAAGCTGTTGAAGGCTGATGGGAAGAATTGAACATTGGCCAAGAGCTGGAGTTTCCAGGCTCAGTCTCTTGGGTTTGACTCCTAGCTTCAGCTCTTATTGACTCTGCGGCCTTGGGCAAGTTTCTTGGCCTCTCTGAGCCTGAGTTTTCTTCTTGTTAAAATAACACCTACTTCACAGAGCTGTATAGATTCCACAAGATAATTGAGCATGGGCACAAAGTGAGTCCTCAGTCCCCATGGGTTATTCTCCATGAGATTATGACCTGCTTTACTATGAAACCATCCTGAAGCTGGCCCTCTCTCAGAGCATCCCCTGTGCACCTAAATCAAACGCCTTCATCCTTCTCTAGCTGTGGATCAGAAGGGTGCTATGGAACCACAGTGCCAGGGGAATGAAGGGTATGACACTGGGAGGAGAGCACATGCTCCAAAGCTGACCCCTTGCCCCCAGGTCAGTGCCAGTCCCTTTCTTGGGGACTCATATTACCTGCCCTCCCCTGTGCCTGGGATTCTCAGCCCCCATGTGGTACCTGGAACCACCCCCAGCACCTCTCCACTGTATATACACCTTGGTGGCCACAAGTGGTCAGCCACCAAAGGGGATTCAGTGGGCAGAGGGCTCTCTAGAAATTACTACATCAAGGCGGGTAGAGATCCAGTCCTAACAAGGGTGGGATGCTGAGTGTGATTTAGAGATTGGCTGAGTAAAGGCTTTGGTGTGGAAGGAAGTAGACAGAGGGGGGAATCCCAGAAAGGGCCAATGAGGTGGACAGGGTTTGAGTTCTAGTCCTGGGTGGGACTTTGGGGTTTCTGCCTCCCCAAGAAACAGGTCTAATAATCCCTTCAGACTCATTAATCCTTCCAGGAATAAGACCTGGGAGCCTCTTGGTGACAGGGCCATCTGGTTTTCTTATCTCCCTTATCTCCCAGCACTCACCTTCCATTTGGAATGTTTATCCCAAGATAAGGATCAGATTCCACTTAGGGTGGTGGAGAGGGGGCCTCCCTGAAATGTCAGATGAATGGACGACCTGATCCAATCAGAGATGAGCCAGACAAGGGTCTGCTAAGGGATCGCACCCCTCCCACTCTCTCAGCCCCTGTGCAGCCCCCTCCGTTCCCTAGAGCATTCCCCTCTTCCACCAGGTAGCTCCCTTCTACTTGCTTTACATAGCAGATGGTTCTGGGAAAGATCTCCATTGAACAGAAAGCAATTGCTTTGAACGGTGTCTTAAAAAACCAGAGATCTAATAGTAAGACAGTAGTTTTCCATAACAGTGTAATACAAATACAAACTACACATGCAATTTTAAATTTTCTTGGTTTTGTTTTGTTTTTTTTTGTTTTGTTTTTGAGATGGTCTCACTCTATAGTATGGGCTGGACTAGAACTCACTGTGTAGCCCAGGCTATCCCGAAACTCATGTCAATCCTCCTGCCTCAGCCTCCCAAGTTCTGAGATCACAGGCATGTGTCACTGTACCTGGAAATATTTTCTAATGGCCACACTAAAAATGTAAGCATAAACAAGTGAAATTAACTTTAAGAATACATTCTATTTGTAATTCATCGTTATTTATGTCACATTTATTCACTATAATTAATATAGTAATACCTTTTCTTTACCCCTACAACATTTCAGCACTTACCCAATATAAAAATGATTTAGGAGCTATTTCACAGTTGTTTTATGTACTCAACCTTCCCTGTATGGAACTGGGCAGGGTAGATCTGCAGTAGGTCGTACGGGGGACTTAGAGAGGGCACAGTGTGGATGGATCCAGTGGCCATCCCCAAGGTGGCCATCAGAGGCAGTCCCCACGAAAAGACATGTACTTCCCGGCCTTGTTCCCAGTCCAAATTGAGACGTGGGCTTCATCTTGCCACCCCTCGTCACCCTCCTTCCAGGGAAGAAAACATACATATGTACACATTTTTAAGTGGTAGCAATTTTTATTGCTCCTAGCTTAATATTCGTTACTTTACCTGATGATAAAATTAGTTATCAAAGGGCCGGAGGGTTAGCTCAGTGGTTCCGGCGCCTGCCTTGTAAGCGTAAGGACCTGAGTTCGATCCCCGGTTACCACATATAATGCTGGGCGTGGTGGCTCACGCCTGTAATCCCAGCACTCGGGAGGCAGAGACGGGAGGATTGCTGAGTTCGCGGCGGCTTGCCTGGGCACCATAGTGAGCTCAGGGCCAGCC
>PVIC010045336.1:0-14517 GCA_004025085.1 Thryonomys swinderianus
CAGGTCTTTTCTATGGCCTCACTTTCTAGACCGAGCTACTAAGGGGAATGATGGGGAACCTGGAAGGGACCTGGAGCCTGCTCACCCCCTCCCAGCACCCCCTGCCCCTGCACCTCAGCCTCTGGCTGCTTCCCCTGAGCAAGACAGAACACCCCCAGTTTCATAATCACCCATGAGAGCCCCCCTTCCCCTCCGCCATCCCTCACCCCTGAGGGCAGGGCCCACGGTCAGCAAAAGCCCTAATTGTCACCACCCGATGTGTCTAAATTGCAGATTTCTTCACCAACTACCGGCCCCCACAGACGCCCACAGCTTCAAGCTTCCCGGAGCCCCTCAGCTTCACCCCCACGGCTGAGTCTGGCTTCAGCAGTGGGGTCCTGGCCCCAGAGGTGCCCCAGGCCTCTCTGGGGTTGCCGCATCTGCAGGGGCAGAACCGCATGCAGGTGAGCTCACCCGCCCCAGCAGCCTGCCCAGGGCACCTGCTGCTCTGCCCACGTGCGGGGGCGGCTGGGCCCCTCCTGGGAGCCCAGTCTCTAGCTTGGCCAGGCCAGGAGTGCCCTGAAGCAGAATTATTCGAGATGGAGGTGGGGCAGGCCGAGGGCAGCAGGCCTCAGAGCAGGGCACCCCCAGAGAGGCCAGCCGCAAGGCATTGCAGGAAGGGAAGCTTTGGGATCTGGAAGCTGCGCTCCTGTGTAGGACACTGAATTAACATCTTAATTCAAGGGGTCCCAGCCCCAGGGCCTCCTCGCGCTGCGGCAGGTGCTTCCCCTCCCCCACCAGTCACTGAGCTCCATGCTCCAAGGGCTCTTCGGTGCCCAGCGCAGTCCAGGCACACAGCAGCCCTCAGTAAGTGGGCAAGTGTGTGGCTGGACAAGGGCACTGGCACATGGGAGGGTATGCAGTAGATAGCGATGCGCCTGTGAGTGTGTTGGTGAATTCATAAGTAGATGAGTCATCGGCGAGTGGCCTGATGGATTTATAGGTAACAAGTACTTTGATAGTTTGATGGGTTGCTGAATGAGCTGGGAGAAATGGCCAAGGAATGTACAGATGATGGATGGATACAGATGGATGGTGGATGGGTGAGTGGGTAGATGCTTGGAATAGGGGGTACCCCAACTTTGGAGCTCATCGAGGGTACCCTAACAATGGATACGTGAATGGGAGGGTGAATGAGTGAATTATGGACGGGCTGGCGAGTGAAGAGAAGTGTAGACGGCTGGATGCAGCGATAAGTTGCTTAATGCTTGGGAGGCTGGTGTTGGGTTAGGTAAGTGAACTGACTCACAGATGAAAGAGTAAGTGGGTAAATGGAAGGAGGGAGGATGATTGACGGGTGGATGGGTAAATGATACACGGATAGGTTGGTAGGTAAATGAACAAAGAAAGGGTAAGTGGAGTGGTTAGCCAACGGATTGTTGGTTAAATTAGTAGGTAGATAGATAAATTATTTGGCAAATGAATGGATGGGCAAGAGGAATGATGCTTTTTGTCATGCTTAATTTCTGCATAGAGGTATTCCTCTCTATCTGCTCGCTAATAATAATTTCCACACGCGCACGTGTGCGTGATGTGGTGTGTGCGCGTGCACAGGTGCTAGAAAGCCAGGTTCGTTTCTCCTGTCTCTCCCCAGCACCCAGCCCAGGCTCTTCAAGGGAGGCCGTCTGAGTGCCGCAAGCTGAGTGTCTCTCTGTCCCCAACCAGGCTCGGCACAGCTGTCCGGGGCCCTCGGACCCCAGCGCCTTCCTGAGCTCTGACTTCCTCCTTCCTGAAGAGCTGAAGCCCAGGATCCCCCCACCTCCTGCGGCAACACCCCTCCTCCAGTACCCCGCACCTGACAAGGCGCCGGGCCTGCAGCCCTGCACCCGGCCTCCTTTCCCTTCGGCGCCTTCAGCCCTTGCTTTGCTACAGGAGGAGCCCCTCTTCTTGGCCAGGTTTCCCACCCCGGAAGTGTCCCCCATGCTGGCTCCCACGGCCTTCCCAGCCACCGGAGAGGCACAACCCCCCATCCCAGGCCTCGCGCCGGGCCCCACCCCCACCCCCACCCCCATACACCCTCTACCCTCAGCGTACCCAGAGGCCACCTTGAGCTGTCCCTTCACAGTGCCTCAGGGCATGCAGCCCAGGGGCAAGACCCCTGTCCTGTGCTCCAGGGGGCAGAAGGCCAGCACCCCCACCTTGGCCCCAGCTACAGCCCAGGGCAGCAACCCCTGCCTCACACAGCTGCTGAGGGCAGGTGAGAGGGGACGGGGGCGCCAGGGCCCAGCCCTGGGGGGAAGTGCTGGAGAGGGAGTACGCTGGAATGCAATTATAGGTGTGGGCTTTGGGGGCCAGGAGGGGGTCCTCCTCACAGTGCGCCCCTCACAGCCCCCCTGTGCACAGCCAAGACCGACCAAGCCCTGGAGCCACTGCCTGTGCCCAGCACCCTCCTGCGGGCCCCAGGGTCCCCGGTAAGATGGTGGGCAGTGGGAGGTGGGGTCGAACCCAAGGCCTCCACCCCAACTGTCTGCCCTTCTGCACCCCAGCAGGAGACGACCCCTGAATTTGCCCACGCCTTCTTTCCCCCGACCCTGGCCCCCCCACCACCCCGGCCACCTCTGGGCCCAGCCACCCTGGCTCCTCCCAGGCCCCTGGTTGTCCCCAAAGCAGAGCGGCTCTCCCCTCCAGCACCCAGCGGTAAGGGCAGTCACGGGAGTGTGGGGTCTAGGGGAGAGAGGAGAAAAGACAAGGGGACCTGTGTCTGGGCCACGACCAGAGGGACCGTGCAAGGGGAGCCTCTGCCCTGTGTGTCAGTCTGTCTGTGGGGCTGTCTGTCCCTACCGCAGGCGGCGAGCGGCGGCTGTCCGGGGAGCTCAGCTGCATCCCCGCTCCGGGGGCCCTGAGGGTGGGCGTCTCTCCCCCTCCACCCAGCCTGTGCCGGGGCCGGGCAGACAGCAGCAAGGTGAGTGCCCCCGCTGGGGCTGCGCCCCGGCCCTCCCGAGTTCCTTCCGGGCTCACCCTCTGTGCCCCCCAAGACTGAGAACCGGCGCATCACACACATCTCAGCCGAGCAGAAGCGGCGCTTCAACATCAAGCTGGGCTTCGACGTCCTTCATGGGCTCGTGAGCACGCTCAGCACCCAGCCCAGCCTCAAGGTGAGCCCCCGACTGCACCCCAGGCCCCCTCGGGGACCGCGCCAGGCCTGGGCCACAGAGGCCAGACACGCGGCCGTCACATTCGGGTGGCGCCCGCAGGTGAGCAAGGCCACCACGCTGCAGAAGACGGCGGAGTACATCGCCATGCTGCAGCAGGAGCGGGCAGCGCTGCAGGAGGAGGCCCAGCAGCTGCGGGAGGAGATCGAGAAGCTCAACGCGGCCATCAAGTAGGCCGGGCCAGGCCGCTGCTGGGCGAGGGGAGAGGGGCTTCCTAGGTCCTGGCCCCTGACCCGCCCATGCCCGCAGCCGGTGCCAGCAACAACTGCCCGCCACGGGCGTGCCCATCACACACCAGCGCTTCGACCAGATGCGAGACATGTTCGATGACTATGTCCGGACTCGAACACTGCACAACTGGAAGTTCTGGGTCGTATCCGCACTTGGGTCAGGGGCCCGGGGGCAATTGGGGCAGCTGCGTGGGCGCTTCAGGTTCCAGGCTCAGCTCCATGCCTGGGCTGGGGGCTCTGATTCTGTCTCCCCACCCGCCCGGCTTCTGGGGTGTGGCCAGCACGATTGCCCAGGGCTGGGCTGGGTGCTGAGAGGAAGTCTGGATGGGGGTGGGGAGGCACAGCCCTGCCCTGAGGAAGCCCCCACAGCAGCCTGAAAGAACCAAAACACTACCTGGTGAGGCCTTGAAAAGATGTGGAATCCAGCCTATTTATTCTTTAGCACTCTGGGAGGCTGAGGCAGGAGGATCACATGTTGAAGTCCAGCTTTGGTAACAGAGAAACTTGGCCAGGCCTTGTCTCAAAATAAAAAAGAAAAAAGGGCTGGGGATACAATTCCATGCAATGGTCCTGGGTTCAATTCCTAATTCTGGAAAAAAAGACATGAAATCCACTCCTGTGGGCTGGGATGTAGCTCAGTGGCACCATGCCTGCCTGGCAAGTGCAAGGTCCTGAGTTTAATCCCTGGTACCACAGAAAAGAAAGAAAGAAAGAAAAAAGGAAGGAAGGAAGAAAGAAAAAGAAAGGGGGAAAGGAAAAGGGAGGAAGGGAGATAAAAAATCCACTTCCTTACCTGGCTAGGGGCTCAGCTCTTGACTGGGCTAGGTAGGAAGCCCAGAGATGGGGAACAGCCTAGTAGGCTAAGGAGCAAGCAGGCAGAGGGGCTGAGAGCCAAAGACGGGGTGGGAGGGGGGAGGGTACTTACTACAGGAGTCCTTGCAATTAAAGGTTCCGCCTTGCAGGGCTGTCCTGCCCAGGGCTAGAATTAGGGATCGGGGTCTGGTGAAGTGGTGGGTACCATCTGGACCACAGGGCTGCTCTGCTCCTTGACCCTGGCCCAGTTCAGCGTCCTCATCCGGCCTCTGTTCGAGTCCTTCAATGGGATGGTGTCCACGGCGAGCTTGCACAGCCTCCGCCAGACCTCACTGGCCTGGCTGGATCAGTACTGCTCCCTGCCCGCTCTCCGGCCCAGTACGTGAGCCCCTGCCTGCCCAGTCCATGGAGGTGCCAGACTTTCCGCCTTGCTTGGAACCCTGGGTATCGCTCCTCCGTAGAGAGGCTGCAGCCAGAGGTCCTGGGAGGGGTGGCGGTCTGGCCTACCAGACTTTCCTGCTGTCGCTCGGACTTCAGCCCTGACCTCAGCAGGAGCTTCTGTCTCTGTCTCCCCAGCCGTCCTGAACTCCCTTCGCCAGCTGAGCACGTCCACCAGTATCCTGACCGACCCAAGCCGCGTGCCTGAGCAGGCCACGCGGGCAGTCACAGAGGGCACCCTGGGCAGACCATTGTAGTCCTGGCGCTCCTCTCCTGCCCCAGCCCCTGGCTGGTGCCTTCTTGCAGCCTCCTCACCTCCTGGAGACTGAGAAGAGCTGAGTTCTGCCCCTGCTCTGCCTCTGCCCCTGGACTTGAAACCCCTTTTGAGGGTAGGGGCGGCTGAACGACAGGTGGACCTGAGGCCTTAGCCACCATGACACTGGGGCCTGAACTGGCAACTCAGGGAGCTCCGAGGAGAGAAGGGGGCCAGTCTGTCTCCAGGTCACTCCTGCCTGCTCCCTGCAGGGGACACCAGGCTCCTTAAGGATGGCTTCCTATTAGCAAGGCCCGAGAGGTTGATGTCAGGGAGGGCTGAAGCCGGGGCATCCTGTATGTGTGTGGATATGTGAGTGTGGGTTTTATAAAGAATTCTTGAACAATAAAAGCAAAAACTATTTGCCAATGTGTTGCTGTGGCTGCCAACACATCTTACCCAGGTATGGAGAGAAGTGGTAACATAGAAGGTGGCTTTTGGGGGCCTCGGAGGCCTGGAAGCCTCCTTAGCCTTCACTCTGAACTTGAAGATTCTAGAAGGCTTTGGGTGCACATGGGACACAATGACATGAAACTTCTTTCCTGGAACCCTGCGTAGGCCCCAGTTAAAAATAGGTGCAAGAAGCCGGAGAGTTAGCTGAGTGGTTCAGGTGCCTGCCTAACAAGCACAAGGTCTCTGGTTCGATCCCCAGTAAACACATACAACAATACTAGGTGTGGTGACTCACGCCCACCAGCAATCAGTACCCCATACCACAGTGCTGGGCATGATGGCTCATGCCTGTAATCCCAGCACTCAGGAGGCAGAGGCAGGAGGATTGCTGAGTTTGAGGCTTGCCTGGGCTACATAGTGAGAGCTCAGGGCCAGTCTGAACTACAAAGTGAGACCCTGTCTCAAAAAAAAAAAAAGAAAAAAAAAGGTACAAGAGTTGGGCCAGTACTCAGGAGGCTGAGGAAGGAGAATCACTACAAGCTGGAGCCCAGCCTGGGCTAAATAGTAATTTCTAGACCAGTCTGAACTACAGAGTGAGGCCTTGTCTCAAACAAAAACAAAACAAAAGCAAAAACAAAAAAAGACTTCCTAGACATCCTCCCTGCATGGGCCAGGAGGTTTTGAAGGACTGCTGCCTTGTAAGTCAGAAGCAGACAGAGCTGTATAGGCAACAGAGAAAGAGGATATCACCAGAATCCTTGCAGTGGGTCTTGGTCTCCTGTGAGCTACAACTGCACAGGGAGAATTAAGGAATAAATACAGGAAATGAGAAGAATCTGGGTTCTGGGCCTGATCAATGTGTCTCTAAGCAACAGAGATGAAGGCACCCTGAGCTTGCTATTACTTATTGGGCTCCTAAGGAGCAACACATGACTCAGGGCAGCAATAATCCTAAATTGACAAGGATCTTATAATCAGAGGAAGTACCAAAATCAGATGTCTTGGTGGATGGCAGTAACCCTATGACCATGAGGATCTTATGCTGATGAGACTCTTAGGATGGTAAAATGAGCAACGTCTTCCTATAACAGTAGGTGGGGTAAGTTAAACTGGTAAGGCATTTGTCCCTGCCCAGGTGAAACCTTTCTCTTACTAAATTCTCAAGGAACCAGGGCATCTTCAGCTGATATAACCCCATTCTGAGGTATCACAGCATCGGAAGGCCTTTGAGATTTCAGCTGTGACCAGAGGCAAAATTATGGAATTATGTTTCAGCATGCCATAGCCAGCCTGTAGGCAAGACCTAATCATAATTTAATCATGAAGTGATTTTCCCTCAAAATTATGTAGAATGGCTCCCAACAGCCAGGCCCAGGAGTGGAAATGACAGGGCTGTGTGACACAGGGAGCCATCCTGAGAGAGCGTGCTGTCGCCAGGTAGTGAGCTCCTCCCAGGTGGGATGCTGGCCAGGCAGGATGGCCGTGAGGTTGGGAGGTCTTACTGGGGAAGCTGGAGTAGAAGGCGGGTTCGTTTATTCAGTTAACAAATAGCTCCGGGAGGTCTGCTCTGGGCCAAACCATGGTCCTGCTCTGTGGCCCCTGTTCACTGAGGAATCCCTCCTGTCACAGAGCCAACTTCCAAACCCCGCCTCTCACAATTCTGTACATTTTCTTGAGGCAACAGCCGACATTTTCAGATAAAAGCGGCCTGGAGTGGTGGCACGTGCCTATCGTTCCAGCGCTCCAGAGGCTGAGACTCTAGAGGATCACAAGTCGGAGCTCAGGCCGGGAAACTCAATGAGACCCTTTCTCGCTTTGTAGCTCACTTTGAAGGCCGAGTTCAATCCCTGATGCACAAAACTAATTTCTTTTTTGCAGTACCAGGGATTGAACTCAGGTTCTTGTGCTTCCAAGGTAGGTACGATATCACTGGAGCTAAATCCCCAGCCCTCTGATGCACAAAAAATAAAACATCCCTTTGACATAGGGTCCCTTTCTCTGTTTTTGTTTTTGTTCAAGATTAGCCCTCACTAATCTTAGTTCAGGCTGCTCTGGAACTCACGATAGAGCCCAGGCTGGCCTCAAACCTGTAGAGATCTTCCTGCTTCAGCCCCCTAAGTGATGGGACTACAGGTATGTGCTACCATACCCAGAAGTTGGATCCCTTTCTTAATGGACTTCTGCCCTTGAGAGTATGGACACAATCTTCTCTCCCCCCTCCCCTCAGGCCCCTGCACTTGGGCTCCGCCTCCTCCCTGGCCCCCGCCATATCCCTACAGACCACTCTGCTCTCATTGAACTCTGTGTGAAATCCTTGCCTGTGAAACCCAAGTGTATTTCTGGCTTCTTCTGGGCCCTTAGGTCTCCACATCATCCTCTTCCTTTTCTTCCTTCTCCTCCTCCTCCTTCTCCTCTCCTCTCTCCCTCCCTCCCTCCCTCTCTCTCTCTCTCTCTCTCTCTCTCTCCTTTAGTACTGAGGATTTGAACCCATGGCCTTCTCTCTGAATTGCACCCCAACTTTTAAAAAGAAAAGTTTTCTGGAGACTTCTAGAAGATGGTGAAGAGGTAAGCACCAACAAATAAACCACTCCATGATTTAGAATCCAGACACTGGAAAATAACAATTTGGGGAAGAAAAGGTGGGAGGCAGGCATGGTCTCCACCCCTGTAATGCCAACACTTGGGAAGCTGAAGCAGGAGGATTGCTGTGTATTCAAAGCCAGCCTAGGCTACCTAGTGAGTTTAAGGCCAGTCTGTACTACATAGACAGACTCTGTCAAAAAAAAAAAAAAAGGTGTTGGGACCAAGTCCCACTGAGTGACAGTCTCTCAGGACACCACACGATCTTAAAGTCCAACGAAGAGCTTTATTACCCAGCTGGGGTCTATTCCCCCTAGGATAAGCCAAGGAGGAAGGATCCTGGGTTTGACTAAGGCACAGTATTTAAAGCCAAAATCTACTCCCCCCTCCCACCTGTTACTAGGCAGTTTCTACGCAGGAGCAATTAAATCATTCCGTTGTTAAAGTGCAGGAGCAAGTTATTACCGAAACCAAGAGCAATGATTAGATCACTAGTTACTATAGAACAGTGCATTCTGCTAACATACAATCCGCGGCTGTGCACATTGGTTGGGCAGAGAATTCCCAAGAAGACAAGTACCCAGTTCACAGGGAGGTTCCAGGGCACAAAGTGGCAGTTTTTAACGAAATGGCTGTTTTTATGTCCACTTGGGTGTCACAGAAGGATGTGGATCCATGGAACTCGAGAAGGCTCTGAAGGGAAAATTGGAGCTCAGAGAGAAAACGGAGAGACAGACCTCAAAGCGGAAACAGGGAGAAGTCACCCCCGCCTTCTCCCCAGCTCCTGGCTCATGGTGTGAGAAAGGAAGACAGAGGAAATCAGGTACTCCTGGGGCCTGCGGGGAGAAACGCACGGGTGGAACTAAGCAGTAGATGCTGGCAGCTGTGGCAGCTGGCGAGTGACTCCGCTCCAAGCAACTGCTTGTCCCCTGGAGAGGGTGCCTGATCGGACAGCATTTCAGGGAGGGGCCAAGTGGACCTGGGACTTGGAACCACGGAGGCTGGCTTCATCTCAGGGCTCCCAGCGTTAAAATCCCACAGAACCTGGGTGAGGGACACCCACAGAAAACGTCCAGGGCCAGGGAGCCATGCTCAGTCCAGGAAGAGACACCCCGAGTGTTACTGATGAAAGGACTTGTGCTTAGAGGCCCTAGGCTCACTGCAGGGTTACTGGGATCCTCCAGCATGGATCTGGGCTCTGTGTGCCGCCTTTGTCCACCAGCAAGAAGGGAGCCACAGCCTGAACTGGACACCACCACAAAACTGTGTACACCAGGTTTGATACCACAGAGAATACTTTTTTTTTGTTCATTTGGGGTTTTTGGGTTTTAGATTGTTTTTAATTTTTGTTTTTGTATTTTTGATACTGGGGATCAAACTCGTGACACTGTACTTACAAAGCAGGTTCCAGAACCACTGAGCTAAATCCCCAGCTCTATTTTTTTTAATGAATGTATTGTTTTTAGTTGAGTATTGTTTTAAGCTTTGTTTTGTTCTTTCCATCCGATATTCTTCACCAGTTTCCTAAGGCTTGGATAATCTTCCTTTGTCCTTCAGCATTGCTCTAATGTCTTTCTCTTCTTTTCTCTTTCTTCTCCCTTCTTTTCTCTTTTTTATTTTTTCCTCATCCCTTTTTAATTTTCTCACTTGGGGTAAAATTGTGCTATTGAGGGGCCGGAGATTTAGCTCAGTGGTTCTGGCGCCTGCCTCGCAAGTGCAAGGTCCTGAGTTCAATCCCGGTAACCACATAGAATGCTGGGCATGGAGACTCACGCCCACCAGCAATCAATAACATTCCACATACCACAGTGCCGGGCATGGTGGCTCTCACCTGTCATCCCAGCACTCGGGAGGCAGAGACAGGAGGATTGCTGAGTTCGCGGCGGCTTGCCTGGGCTACATAGTGAGCTCAGGGCCAGCCTGAACTACAAAGCGAGACCCTGTCTCAAAAAAAAAAAAAAAATTGTGCTATTGAGATATTTGGAGTGTATAATTTTCTGATTTGCCTTAGTTTTTGTTATATATCTCTAAATCTCATAGCTGTAGTTAAAGGTGGGAAATTACTAGTTATCAGAGTCTGGCATTTTCCAGTCTACTCTTTTTTTTTCTTTTTGAGACAGGGTCTTGCTTTGTAGTCAGGCTGGCCCTGAGCTCACTATGTAGCCCAAGCAAGCCTCAAACTCAGCAATCCTCCTGCCTCTGCTTCCCGAGTCCTGGGATTACAGGCATGACCCACCATGCCCAGCACTGTGGTATGTGGTATTGATTGCTGGTGAGTGTGAGTCACTACTCCCAGCACTGTATGTGGTCACTGGATCAAACTCAGGACCTTGCACTTGCGAGGCAGGCACTGGAACCACTGAGCTAAACCTCTGGCCCCCTTGCAGTCTACTCTTGATGCTATCATTATTACTGATTTACTACTTTAGCCAAAGTAACATAGTTGTGATCAACTAATCTTCCTTGCACGCCAATACCTGGATGGTCTGGCAGTCATAAACAATACTATATCCATCACCAGTGAGCTAAGTGCTATGCCAAACAGACAGCAACTTTTTTTTTTTTTTTGGAGACAGGGTCTCACTTTTGTAGCCCAGGCAAGCCTCAAACTCAGCAATCCTCCTGTCTGCCTCCCGAGTGCTGGCGTGAGCCATCACACCCGGCCAGATTCTTGTTTTGATACAACCCAAAAGCCAAAAGCCAGCTATGCCTAGAAAATATCTTTGAAAAGTAATGATTTCCTAAAGAGATCTTGATACTAGTAGTAAAGCAGTTTATAAGCCTCAATGTAGAAAACAAATAAATGAACAAAAATAAAAATAAGAAATGAGAAAACACAGAAGCAAGATGCAACCCATAAACTCCAACTTTCCCGAAGTAAATCAAGGGACCATTCAGGAAGAAGAAGTCAAAAGCCACCCAGATGAATTCTATGAAATCCTAGCAGTGAAAGTAACGAAATGGATGACTCTCTTGACAAAACCAGAGCAAAGATAATTAAAGATATCATGGTCACTATGAAAGAAATGGTTAGTGACTGTAGAATAGATACAAGTTTTTTTAAAAAGCTAAAAATATTAAAATAAAATGGAAGAGGTTAGAAAAGACATGGAAATGACAGAAATATAGAAAAGAACTGGGTTCCATAAAACAGACTCAATAGAAATCTAGGAAATTAAAAATTCCACTGAAAGTATATGCAATGGAGTCAACCAATGTGAAGATAGAATACTGGATCCAGAAGAATGGTCTGTGCTTGCTGAACAACAATTAAGCAGCATCTTTAAAATACCAAAGAATTGGACCGGAGATTTAGCTCAGTGGTTCTGGACCTTGCAAGCGCAAGGTCCTGAATTCAAACACTTGTACCACACACAACAATGCTGGGTTTGGTGGCTCATGCCTGCAATCCCAGCACTTGGGAGGCAGAGGCAGGAGGATTGCTGTGAGCTTGAGGCTTGCCTGGGCTACATAGTGAGCTCAGGGACACCCTGAACTATAAAGCAAGACCCTGTCTCAAAAAAAAAAAAAAAGTTCAACAAAATAGGTTTCAAGCCAAGATTGATGAAGAGAGACAAAGAAGGTCACTATATCCTTGTAAAGGGAAGAATTCAGAGGAAGAAGTAACAATTATAAATATATATGTACCAAACTCCAGCAAACCCAACTATATAAAACAAACACTAATAGATATTTTAAAAATCAGATAAGCACTGATACAACTGTGAAGGGGGGACCTCAGTACTTCACTGTCACAAACAGATCGACTAGACAAAAAATCAACAAAGAAATTTCAGAATTGAATCAAACAGATGAATTTAGGACAAATGGACTCAGTGGATATCTATAGAGTGTTCCACCCAACATCAACAGAATATACATTCTTCTCAGCAGCACAGGGGACTTTCTGCAAAATAGATGACATACTAACTCATAGAACATGCTTAAATAAATGCAAAGTAATTGAAATTATCCTGTGCATATTATCAGATGATAGTGCAATGAAAGTGGAAATCAATGACAAAAGAAACCACAAAACTACATAAAATTAATGTAAATTAATTAACATTCTTTGAATAACCAACAGGTCACAGACAAAATTAAAGAAGAGATTAGGCAGTCGTTACAATTAAACAATAATGCCAATAAAATACCAGAATTTATGAAACTCAATGAAAGCAGTCCTATGAGGGAAATTTACAGTGATTAATTCTCACATCGGGAAAAGAGATAACACTGAACCTCAGAGTTCTAGAAAAAGAAGAGCAAGTTAAACCCAAAGCGTGTATGAGGGAGAAAATTTTAAAAATCAGAGCAGAAATTAATGCAACTGAGACTAAGAAAACAATACCAAGAATCAATGAATTGAAGAGCTGATTCTTTGAAAGATTAAACAAAATAGACAAACCCTTAGTGAACCTTATAAAAAAAAAAGACCCAAATCCATGCAATTATGAATGAAAAGGGCAGGGGCTGGAGATTTAGCTTAGTGGTTCTGGTGCCTGCCTTGCAAGTGCAAGGTCCTGAGTTCGCTCCCGGTAACCACATACAATGCTGGGCATGGTGACTCACGCCTGTAATCCCAGCAATGGGAGGCAGAGGCAGGAGGATTGCTGAGTTCGAGGCTTGGGCTACATAATGAGCTCAGGGCCAGCCTGAACTACAAAGCGAGACCCTGTCTCAAAAAAAAAAAAAAAAAAAAAAGAATGAAAAGGGCAAAATCACAATGGAGCTTGCAGGTATCCCAAAAGTTATCAATACTCACTTTGAGATCCTGTATTCTATAATGTGGAAAACCCAGAAGAGATGGACAGGTCGGGCATGGTAGCACATGCTTGTTAGTCCCAGCACTCAGGAGGCTGAGGTGGGAGGATTGCCATAAGTTCAAGGCTAACGTAGGTTACATAGTGATTTCAAGGTCAGCTTCCATTACACAGAGAGACCCTATCTCAAAAAAAATGTACAGCTATGATGATGATTGTGCATATGTCACTGTAGTCTGGTGCTTTAGCTCTTTTGAGAAGATACCAAAGGGGACTAGCTGGGTCAAATAGAACCTCTAGTTTTTTGATAAACTGGCATGTACCACCACATCATTATAACAACACAATTTGCAATAGCTAAATCTTGGAAACAGAGCAGATGCCTATTATTGGATGAATGGTAAAGAAAGTGTGACTTTTATGTACAATGGTATTCTATTCTGCCATAAATCAAGAAAAACTTGAGACATTTTAATTATTTTATTTATATTTATTAGTAAATTGAGTTTATTAGTACATTTTAAGAATATATGATGTTCACATTTCTCATTGAGAATTTGTACCTTTACAAAATATATCTTTTTTTTTTTTTTTTTTTTTTTTTGCTTTTTGAGACAGGGTCTCGCTTTGTAGTTCAGGCTGGCCCTGAGCTCACTATGGTGCCCAGGCAAGCTGCTGCGAACTCAGCAATCCTCCTATCTCTGCCTCCCGAGTGCTGGGATTACAGGCGTGAGCCACCATGTCCAGCATTGTGGTATGTGGTGTTGATTGTTGGTGGGCATGAGTCTCCACGCCCAGCATTATATGTGGTTACCAGGGATCGAACTCAGGACCTTGCACTTGCGAGGCAGGCGCCAGAACCACTCAGCTAACCCTCTGGCCCAACAAAATATATCTTGATTCTTATTTTTTCCATTCCCCTGCCTTCCCTTCAACTCCCAATCCCATATATATATACATATATATATATGTATATATACATATATATGTATATATATATGAGCTTTGTTTCTGTTTATTCTTTTTTAACCATCAAATTTTTTCTTTCTCTTCTTTGCTTTCCCCTGTCCCTACCCAGTTCCTCTTTCCTTTTTTTCCTCCTATTTCACAATACCTATCATACATTCCGGACCTCACTTGTACCATCAGTTTCTTAACACTAGAGAAATAATATGGTATTTTTCCATCTGTGTCCTATTTCTTTCACTTAAGAGTATGGCCTCAAGATGCATCCATTTAGCTATATTTATTTAGCTATATTATTATGCCTGTAATTTATCATTCTTTATGGCTGAATAATACTCCATTTTATTTATTTATTTATTTTAAAGGGCCAGGGATTTAGCCCAGTGGTTCTGGCATCTGCCTCACAAGCACAAGGTCCCAAATTCAATCCCCAGAACTACACATCACAATGCTGGGCATAGTAGCTCACACCTGTAATCCCAGCACTCGGGAGGCAGAGGCAGGAGGATTGCTGAGTTCGAGGCTTGCCTGGGCTACATATGAGCTCAGGGCCAGCCTCAACTACAAAGAGAGACCCTGTCTGAAAACAAAAACAAAAACACCCACACCTTCTTTATCTGGTCTCCAGTTGATGTGCATTTGGGCTATTTCCAAGGTTTAGCTATTACAAACTGTGCTGCTATAAACATGGGTGCACATATGTCGCTGTGATATGATACTTTTAAATCTTTCATGAATATACCCGCAGGGAAATACTAGGGTCAAATGGGACCTCTAATTCTAGTTTTTTGAGGAATCGCCACACTAATTTCCACAGTGATTGTACCAGT
>PVIC010045337.1:0-14669 GCA_004025085.1 Thryonomys swinderianus
GCCTGTAATCCCAGCATTCGGGAGGCAGAGGCCGGAGGATTGCTGAGTTCGAGGTTTGCCTGGGCTCCATAGTGAGCTCAGGGCCAGCCTGAACTACAAAGCGAGACCCTGTCTCAAAAAAAAAAAAAAAAAAAGATCTAACTGCATCACTTATCATCTCTATCAAAATGAGTAAGAACTGGGCCGGAGGGGGTTAGCTCAGTGGTTCTGGCGCCTACCTCGCAAGCACAAGGTCCTGAGTTCGATCCCCGGTAACCACATACAATGCTGGGTGTGGTGACTCACGCCCACCAGCAATCAATACCACATACCACAGTGCCGGGTGTGGTGGCTCATGCCTGTAATCCCAGCACTCAGGAGGCAGAGACAGGAGGATTGCTGAGTTCAAGGCTTGCCTGGGCTACATAGTGAGCTCAGAGCCAGTCTGAACTACAAAGCAAGACCCTGTCTCAAAAAAAAAAAAAAAAATGAGTGAGAACTGACAGATATGACAAGTACACATGATCTATCACCTCCACAAAGACATCCCAGGCAAGTCATTCATTCAAAGCTAAGTGGCAACATATTTCAAATCTGTATGTCCTGTAAACCTGCTTTATCACTTTATAAAACTGGACTCTGCTTTGATCAGGACTTGCTTTTTTGTTACTTATACCCTGTATCACATGTATAATATAAAGCCTCTGAGGTAATTTATAAAGAACTCATCCCCAATGGAATTTTCAAAGGAGAGAGATGGGCTGGGGATTTAGCTCAATGGTTCCAGCATCTGCCTAGCAAGCACAAGGTCCTGAGTTTGATTCCCGGTACCACATACCACAGTGCCGGGCGTGGTGACTCACACCTGCAATCCTAGCACTGGGGAGGTAGAGGCAGGAGGACTGCTGTGAGTTCAAGGCTTGCCTGGGTTACACAGTGAGCTCGGGGGCAGCCTGAACTACAAAGCAAGACCATGTCTCAAAAAAGAAAAAAAAAGAAAGATGGAGATGTCCTCTAACTTGACTGGAATATAGTTATATGTGAATACATTTGTCAAGTCAATCAACTATACACACAAGATTTGTAAATTTTGCTGTATACAAACTATTTCAAAGTTAATTTTAACACAGAGAATAAAAGAATGAAATACGTAGATTAGAGAAAATAAGCAGATCAAGATTAGGATAGTATCTTCTATTCAGTTATTAAAGCTTTTTTACAAATTTTGTTTTTATCTTCCAATAATCAATACACATCATTTACTTGTTTAGTCCAGGGCTGAGTTTCCCAAACAATGAAGAGTGACGGATTTATCTGTATTTGTTGCAGCCTATTCCAATAGTTCTGGCTAATTCTGAGGAAACTCTGCCTTCATCAGCCGAAACCCACTTTGCTGCAGTTCCCACTTGCTGGCCCTGTCACACTCTAAGTGACAAAATGCTGCAGTGACAATGCTGGGCACTTTAGTATATTTTTATTTAACCACCACTTTTTAAATGCTAAAAGTACTTTCCTTTTATAGGTGGAGAAAACCAAAGCACAGAAAAGTTAAGTGACTTGTTTAAATCTATGACTAGGACAAGGCTGAGTCAAGACTCACACCTAGAACTTCCAAATTGTGACCTTTCCTTCGCCTATACCATGGTAACTCAAAGTATAAGCTCTCTGCAGGAGCCACAAAGAATAACTGCTTGTCCTTGATGGTTGTGATAAATCTTATTTATAGCGTATCTCTTCCTCAGACTGCGTCTCCACCCATCCTCTTATTTCTCTGCACCTTTTACAAAGACTCTTAACAGAATGTACTGCGAGAAACACAAAGCATTCAAGTTCCGAGAATGATGCACATGTGACTGAGAACAAGAACACAGAAAGTGCCAAGGAAAACAAAGACTGAGTCTGGTTTGAGGAGAGGCACAGCCCTCGGTGATCATTCTCTTTTTCTGTGTGGTACTGGAGACTGGAATTCCACTACACCTTCAGTCCTCTTTATTTTTTCAGACATAGTCTCACTAGATTATCCAGGCTGGCCTCCAATTTGTAATCCTTCTGACTCGGCCTCCTGAGTGGCTGAGATCACAGGCAGGCACCACTGCCCCAAGCTAGCACTGGTGACTCTTATGAAAGCAATTACAGTTACCTTCATTCTGTGAATGTTTGTGGGAGAGTCAATAGTGAATAACTGTAAGGTTTCATATTTGAGGAGTGTGATATTTGAAAAAAAAGGAAGAAAAATAGGATCGTTTAAAAACTATGAGAAGTTTGCAGAACCTTTCTGTTCTTAAAATGCAACATGACAGACCACATGGTATGCTATCATTTTTGTAAGAAACAAAGGAGGATATGTCTTCAGATTTGTCTGCGTATTAAAGTAACTCTCCAAGAACACCTAAGGAACTAATATTATAGGGTGTGGGGGCAACAGGAAATAGGCAGAAGAGGGAGAAATCTCCTGCTGTAGAAACTGTTTTAGAGCCAGGTGTGGTGGCTCACATCTGTAATCCGAGCACTCTGGAGGCAGAGACATGAGGATTGCTGAGTTCAAGGCTTGCCTGGGCTACACAGTGAGCTCAGGGCCAGCCTGAACTACAAAGTAAAACCCCGTCTCCAAAAAAATAAAAATAAAAAATTGTTTAAAAAAAATTGTTTTAGGGCTGGAGGATTAGCTCAGTGGTTCCGGCGCCTGCCTTGCAAACGCAAGGTCCTGAGTTCGATCCCCAGTAACCACATATAATGCTGGGCGTGGAGACACGCCCACCAACCATCAACACTGCATACCACAATGCTGGGCTTGGTGGCTCACGCCTGTCATCCCAGCACTCGGGAGGCAGAGACAGGAGGATTGCTGAGTTTGCGGCAGCTTGCCTGGGCCTCATAGTGAGCTCAGGGCCAGCCTGAACTACAAAGCGAGACCCTGTCTCAAAAAAGCAAAAAAAAAAAAGTTTTAAAAAAATGTAATGGCTCAACCTTAAGAATATTCAAAAAATTAGTTTTAGTTTTAAAAAATATGTTAACACCAAATGCATAAATGTTGGTATTTAAAAACCAAAAGGCCAGGGCCGGAGGGTTAGCTCAGTGGTTCCGGTGCTTGCTTTGCAAGCTCAAGGTCCTGAGTTCAATCCAGGCAACCACATACAATGCTGGGAGGAGACTCACGCCCACCAGCAATCAATACCACATACCACAGTGCCCAGTGTGGTGGCTCTCGCCTGTAATCCCAGCACTCGGGAGGCAGAGACAGGAGGATTGCTGAGTTCACGGGGCTTGCCTGGGCTACATAGTGAGCTCAGTGCCAGCCTGAATTACAAAGCGAGACCCTGTCTCAAACAAACAAAAAAACCAAAAGGCCTCGTGCCTGTCATGGGTGTGTGCATACTGTATTTAGCTGAATGTCTCTTCTGCATTTACTAACACATTTTTTTAAATTCTGACCTGTGGATCTGTGCACTGCATCAACAGCTCTTTTAATGCTCAACATAACCTGCATTTGGAAGTCCAGACCCAACTCAGTAGTTTCTTGCTCAGTAGTATCCCTGCTATTTAGGGGAAGGCTACAACTTTCATACTTTGCTGAGCATGCATGAAGCCCTAGTAGGTACTCCAATGCTAGTAGAGTGGAGGAAAAACTGCTAAATCTTATGTTCTAATAACAAAAAACTAAATGCAAATTAAAACCATAATCATATATCAATTTTTACTAGTTTTACTGGGAAAAAAAAACAAAGGCAACAGTGCTAGCAAGGAGGAAAGTTGAGAGAACTCATGTCACTGATGGGAATTAAAGCTACTAAAATCTTTTGGAAAGTATGGCTGCAATAGCTATATGGCTTTAACAAATAAAGTTACACATATTCATTCTACCAGCCACCACACACTTGAGAATGCACTCCACAGCAATAAGGCACCAGCAATGGAGACCACATGCCCACAGGGGTGCACAGCAAGGGGCACCAGGGTCTCAAAGAACCACCAAAGCTCCATCAATAAAGAGGCAGCTGCAGCACAGTACAGCACACAGACAAGGAATTGGTCGTCTGATCTGAAGGACCGTCCCTAACATCCTGTTAAATCAAAGAGCAAGTCACAGACATGTGAATAGTGCTTTTCCATTACTGTTTCTATTCTTTCTTATTTAAATATTTATATAATTTCATACAAACTGAAGAAAAAGACTTGGGAAAATACCCTCCTAAACTAAAAAGACAAACACCAACAAAATCTCACAATCGAGAAGAGTGTTCTGAGAAACTTTTTAAAGAAATACATTTCTGGGCCGGAGGGTTAGCTCAGTGGTTCCGGCGCCTGCCTCGCAAGCGCAAGGTCCTGAGTTCGATCCCTGGTAACCACATAGAATGCTGGGTGTGGAGACTCACGCCCACCAACAATCAACACCGCATACCACAATGCCAGACGTGGTGACTCACGCCTGTCATCCCAGCACTCGGGAGGCAGAGACAGGAGGATTGCTGAGTTCGCGGCGGCTTGCCTGGGCACCATAGTGAGCTCAGGGCCAGCCTGAACTACAAAGCGAGACCCTGTCTCAAAAAGCAAAAAAAAAAAAAAAAAGAAATACATTTCTAATTTAAAGTATTATAGTACACAAGCATTAAATTTTGTGATCTGGTGCAAAAATGTTTTAAATAACAGATGTCTACTCCAACGCCCAAAAGGAAAAAAAAAGAGAAAAATAAAACAAGGTTGACAAAATGTTAACAACTGCTGAAACTGATTAATGGCTTGCTTAAAGTTTTCCATAGTAAAAGACCCTCCAAAACACAAGCCTCCACACCAATCACTGAACAGGTGAGATAACAGGGAATTGGAGATGTGTGAGAGTCAAGATCCCTGGGAGACAGAATGTGTAAGGCAAAGGGCTAACCCGCAGCTTGATACACCTCAAACAGAGGAATGTCTCTCCTGTTCTCCACTGCCTACAGCTTGACAGTTTTCTACATTCTCCACATAACTAGCATTAATAATCCCTTCCAAAGGGATAATCATACACTGCTACTGGGAGTACGAGCTAACAACTAAATCCCTGTATGAGCAATTTTGAAGTATCTATTCATAGTGAAATTTTAAATATCATTATTTCATAATCCATCTATTCCTGTTTTTTTTTTTTGTTTGGTACCAGGGATTGAACTCATGGTAAGGCAGGTGCCAGAACCACTGAGCTAAATCTCTAGCTATAATCCAACAATTCCAATCTAAACCACTAAAAAAAGAATGATACAAGATGAATACTGCAAAATAGTTGGCTAGAAGCTAATCTATCAAGAGTTGAATGTGTCACACACTAGGAATCTAAATAAAGATGGACAGATTTCCATGGGGCACAGAAGAATTAAAAGTCCACACACCAGGCAGAAGAATGGAAAGGTCCTTAAAAAGGACTGTGAGGACAACCTTCAGCTGATGCCAAGGAAGCTGTTTTTCAGAAGGATTCACTTCCTTCCCTATCTGACAAGAGCTAAATTGCAGATGGACACGGCAGTGGATCCCTGTAATCCCCGCGTTCTGGGAGACCAACACAGAACAACCTCAAATAAACAGGGCTAGCCAGTTTATCAATACCTTGTCTCTAAAATAAAAGACGACTGCCAGGCGTGGTGGCTCACACCTGTCATCCCAGCACTCGGGAGGCAGAAGCAGAAGGACTGCTGAGTTTTTGTTTTCTTTTTTTTTTGAGACAGGGTCTCGCTTTGTAGTTCACGCTGGCCCTGAGCTCACTATGTAGCCCAGGCAAGCCTTGAACTCAGCAATCCTCCTGTCTCTGCCTCCTGAGTGCTGGGATGACAAGCGTGAGCCACCACACTCAGCACTGTGGTATGTAGTATTGATTGCTGGTGGGCGTGAGTCTCCACGCCCAGCATTGTTATGTGGTTACTGGGATCGAACTCAGAACCTTGCGCTTGCAAGGCAGGCATCAGGCATTGGAACCACTGAGCTAAATCTCCAGCCCGAGGACTGCTGAGTTTTGAGGCTTGCCTGAGCTACCCAGTGAGCTCAGGGCCAGCCTGAACTACAAAGCAAGACCCTGTCTCAAAAAAACCACAAAACAACAAAAATGAATGAATGAATGATGATGACTATGGGTGTAAGTCAGCATGAAAGCCCAGTACTATTTACAAAAACAAGAAGGGGGTGGGGATTTAGCTCAGTGGTTCCAGCATCTGCTGCACACTGCTGGGCATAGTGGCTCACGCCTTGGGAGCCAGAGGCAGAAGGATTGCTGAGTTCGAAGGATGCTTGGGCTGCATAGTGAGTTCAGGGCCAGCCTGATCTACAAAGTGAGACGCTGTCTCAAAAAAAGCTAACTAAATAACTAACTAAATAAATCAAGTCTAGGACTTATCTGGAGGTGGAAAGTGGTGAAGAAATAAAAGCCCCAAAGAAGTAATAATGGGAGGCATACTAGAGAGAGGCTCTTTACAATTATAGGCAGCTCAATATGTGCAAATACAGAAGGATTAAATGATAAATGGAATAATACAAGCTGCAAAACAGAGAAAGGTCTATGCATCCTGGTGTGAAAGGACTGAGAAGGCAGTTAATAGGCAACAACAACAACAACAAACCAGTGCAGGTGCAGTGTGCTGCCTTCATGTTAAAGGAGAGGGGGGAATACGAATGCATATTCTCACACCTTTGCATTAATACAACAAATTATAGAACTGTGTCTGCACAAGTCAATAAAAAACACAGCAGCGATTAGAGTATGGGGAGAAAACAGAACAGGAGGCAAGGAGGCAGCAGCATCGCTGATTCCAGGAACCTCAGCCCTGGAGGCACAAGTGGCAACAGAGGTTGGCACACCTTCCTACAGAACCGAAAGGGAGCAGGTGAGCGGGCAGCAGTAAGGACCCGGGTGAAGCAGCCTAATCTGACTGGAGGGCAAGTGGCAGAACAATAAAGTAGCACAAGTAGACTGTTACAGACTACTGGAAAAGAGGTGAACCCATGAGTCCAAGCTAGTTTCAAAGAGTTACAAATAAGCAAATGAGAAATGGAGACAGATCTTACTGTAAGATGTAAACCAATGTAGTGTGGTGGGCTCAGAAAAGCACTATTTGGCAACTCAGTAGTTCAGGCAATAATATGGATAAGAAACAACTTACATATACTCCCAGGTATCTCCCAACCATCTTAGTATTAATTATGGAGGGGGAAATGCTAACTTTAAGCAGACATCATATACCTCCTGATAGGATGCACTAAGAAAAAAATTATGAATCCTGTACTATACCTGTCAAGAATGCAAAATCTGATAGAATAAGGGAAGGACAGGGAACACAGACTGAGGAGCAATTTAACAAACAGTCTTTAGGCACCACAGGACAAAGACCACAGGCAACTAAATAAATATGAGAGCAAAAGCTAACTGGTGACCTCAGACTGAGTCTCTGAGCAGAAAAACTGCAGTAAAAGCACCACTGCGGCAGCTGACAGTCAGAAAAAGTGTCTGCCAATCAGCTATTAGGGCTGTGCTGATGTTACTGTCCCACTTGTGAGGACAGGACCACAATTATTAAGAAACTGTTTTTGATTTTAAGAAATACATAGTTATGTTTTAGGGATAAAAAGGCATCCTATATACAAGTTACTCACAAATGATAAAAACACTATGTATGGAAAAACAGACTGACGAAGCTAAAGTTATTAAATGTTAACAAAGATGACGGTATTCTGGAAATTTTGTCCTACTTTTCCAGTACTTCTCTATGTCTAAAGTTACTAAAGCTCAGGTTGAGGAAAGTTAGTGAGATAAAATAAAGAAATAATACTGGAAATATAGAAAATAATAAATACCCCAACCCCAAGGACAAAAGCACTCCACAGTTTATAGTGCCTGAACCCAGAACCTTGAATCCAACTGCTATTCTTCCCATCTGACAGTCAAAGAAATGTAGGACCAGAAAGCCAGACAACTTGTCAGAGGTTACAAGGCTATAAGACTGGACCAAATCCATTTGCTAAATCTACCCACCTAAACCCCACTTCTCTTTCTGAAGCTTAATTTAATTACTTATTCCTTCCCATTTCTTTCCAACCTATACAAACCTCACCCTGAAATTTAATTAAATACTAATTTTCTAATTATTTTGTGTTAATCTCACCCTTCCAAATAGGACTAATTACTGGTCTGGAGACAAAAACTAGTCGTGCTTACACTGTACGCCTTGGCACTGGACACTTAATTAAATGCCAATTCCTGCTTTCTTGCCTGTCAAACACGACTAAAACTGCGCTTTTTACTTATTCCTACCCACATTCTAATTCTTCAATACCAATTTATTCAAACAAGCATTTCCTGGGGAGTACTGCGTACAATGAAAAACTACAGGCCCAATGTTAAAGAGAAGTGGACTTAAATCTCAACTCTTATTACTTGTGAACCTTAAACAACTTACAGTAATTTCTCTCGTCTACATTTCCTAGTTTACAAGAAGTCTCAAACTGTAGCTCCCTCAAAAGGCTGCTGTAAAGATTAAATCAGTAAAGCAAATGGTGAGCTTAAAGACACACACAGTAAATACACACTAATTGTCAGCTACATAAGACTAGGAATACAACACTGCACCAGACAAGACTGCAAACAAAAGAGGGTGCGCATCAGTAGAAAATGAAACTGAACACACAAAAATAATCATTTTGGCACAATGAGGTTAAATGCTGCATCTACAGCTAAGGCCCTCATCAGATTCCAATCCATACCAAGCCAGGTACCAAAGCAGACAAGTAACAACTCCAAAGTAAGAACCCTTATTCAAATACAAACATAAACATTCTCAACAGAAGTCTAACAAATGAAATTCAGCAACATATAAATAAGACCACACAAAGACAGTGGAGAAAAAAAGGCAATACAAGGTGAGATTTATCCCAAGAATCCAAGGCAGGTTTCAAATAAGACAATGTAATACAACATGTTACTGCATGAAGAACAAACACTACATGATCTCAACAGACACAAAAGAAGCGTCTACTAAAATTTAGCAGTCTTTCCTAACTCAACACAGATTCTTTGTAATGTTAGCTACTCAGGAGGCTAAGACAGCCGGCCAAGGCATTTTAGCAAAATCTTGTCTTAAAATACAAAAATAAAAAGGGACATAGCTCAGCATTCCCTGGGTTCAATCTTTAGGACCCCCCCCAACAAGTGAATACATTTCCTTTAATGTTAGGAACAAGATAACAAAGCTGTCCAATTTACCACTGCCTATTGGATAATGTAGTGGGAGTTATAAAAAACCTAAGGGGGAAGAAAAAAAAAGAGCTTATGTGCTTATGTACAAACACACAAAAACAAATGCAAATAAGATGTAAACCTATCTCTGTTCACATATGACATGGCCTGAGGGTATGGCTCTGGTACAGTATGTGCTTGGCATGTGCAAGGCCCTAGGCTCAATCAGTTGTACCAAAATAGACAAATCAATCAAAAAAATGACAGCTATGATAGTATAAAAAAGGATAAAATACATAAAGTTTTTTAAAAGTAAAATTTGTACACTGAAAACTACATCTTTTTTTTTTTTTTTGAGACAGGGTCTCGCTTTGTAGTTCAGGCTGGCCCTGCACTCACTATGTAGCCCTGGCAAGCCCCATGAACTCAGCAATCCTCCTGTCTCTGCCTCCCGAGTGCTGGGATTACAGGTGTGAGCCACCATGCCCAGCACTGTGGTATGTGGTATTGATTGCTGGTGGGCGTGAGTCACCACACCCAGCAGTCCGTGTGGTTACCGGGATCGAACTCAGGACCTTGCGCTTGCGAGGCAGGCGCCAGAACCACTGAGCTAAATCTCTGGCCTGAAAACTATATCTTTTAAAAAAGATTCTGTGTTTACGAACTGGAAGGTTTAGTATTTGTAAAATATCAATACTGCTAGGTGTGCTGGCGCATGCATGTAACTGCAGCATTTGGGAGTTGAGGCAAGAGAACAGCTTGGAGTCCATGGCCAGCCTGGTCAAAAAAACAAATAAGAAACCAGGTGTGGTGGCCCACGCCTGTCATTCCAGCACTCGGGAGGCAGAAGCAGGAGGATAGCTGAGTTCAAGGCTTGCCTGGGCTACATAGTGCATTCAGGGCCAGTCTGAACTACAAAGAGAGACCCGGTCTCAAAAAAAAAAAAAATCAATACTGCCCAACCTGTAGATTTGATACAGTTCTTACCAAAACCCCAGCTGTGTTTTTTATTGAAATTGACAAGCAGATCCTCAAATTTCCAAAGAAATGCAAGCAAAATCCAATGCAATCTTGAAAAGGAATGAAATGAGAAAACTCAACAACCAGTTTCAAAACTGCTAAAAAGCTACAGCAATCAAAATATTGTAGCTGGGCGTGGTGGCTCACGCCTGTAATCCCAGCACTCGGGAGGCAGAGACAGGAGGAGGGTTGCTGAGTTCGAGGTTTGTCTGGGCTACATAGTGAGCTCAGGGCCAGCCTGTACTACAAAGCAAAAACCTGTTGCAAAAAAAAAAAAAAAAAAATTGTACAAGCAGTAAGATGGTGGGTGAAAAGCTCAGATGAACACAGAATCAAGTCCTCACATTATGATCAAGTGACCTTCAACAAGGCTACTAGGGCCAACGGCCTCTACAGTGCATGGCCCTCACATCACATACAAAATCTAATTCAAAATGGATGGCAGACCTAAATGTAAGAGCTCAAACTGACAGATAACATGAAAGCCTTTGTAAACTAAACATGTACCAACAGCACAAGTGGCAGAAGAAATAAGTAAATGTGACTTACATAATTAAAATCTGTGCTTGGGGCCAGAGATTAAGCTCAGTGGTTCTGGCGCCTGCCTCGCAAGCACAAGGTCCTGAGTTTGATCCTGGTAACCACATACAACACACTCGCCAGCAATCAGTACTACATACCACAGTGCCAGGTGTGGTGGCTCATGCCTGTAATCCCAGCACTTGGGGAGGGGGCAGAGACAGGAGGATTGCTGAGTTCAAGGCTTGCCTGGGCTACATAGTGAGCTCGGGCCAGCCTGAGCTACAGAGGGAGTCCCTGTCTCCAAAAAAAAAGAAAAAAAAAAAAAAAACGGCCAGAGATTTAGCTCAGTGGTTCCAGAGCCTTCCTCGCAAGCGCAATGCCCTGAGTTCAATCCCCCGGTAACCACATACAATGCTGGACGTGGTGACTCACACCCACCAGCAATCAATACCACATACCACAGTGCCAGGCATGGTGGCTCATGCCTGTAATCCCAGCACTCTGGAGGCAGAGGCAGGAAGACTGCTGAGTTTCAGGCTTGTCTGGGCTACATAGCGAGCTCAGGGCCAGCCTAAACTACAAGTGAGACTCTGTCTCAAAAAAAAAACAAAAACAAAAACAAAAACTTCTGTGCTTTAAGGGACACTATCAAAGTGAAGAAAACTCACAGAATAGGGGAAAATACTTGCAAATCATTTAATAAAGGACTTCTAATAAAGAATTTGTATCTAAACTATATTAAGAACTCTTACACCTCAACACTAAAAAATATAACCCAATTTAAAAATGGCCAAAGGCTGTGAGCAGATATTTCTCCAAATTAAACACACAAAGGACCACTACTAACATGAAAAGATGTTCAACACATCATTAGTCACTAGGGGAATATAAAGCAAAACCACAGTGAAACACCATTTATTTCCACGAGGGGGGCAAGAAGCACAAGGTCAGTAACAGCCACTGGCAATGGAGTAGAGACCTAGAACCCTCATACACTGCTGCTGAGAATGTAAAATGGAAACTCTGGCATCCTCAAAAAGTTAAAAAGATGGGGCCGGAGGGTTAGCTCAGCGGTTTCAGTGCTTGCCTCGCAAGCGCAGGGCCCTGAGTTCGATCCCGGTAACCACATACAATGCTGGGCATGGAGACTCACACCCACCAGCCATCAATACTACATATCACTGTGCCACGCATGGTGGCTCACGCCTGTAATCCCAGCACTCGGGAGGCAGAGACAGGAGGATTGCTGAGTTCAAGGCTTGCCTGGGCTACATAGTGAGCTCAGGGCCATCCTGAACTACAAAGCGAGACCCTGTCTCAAAAAAAAAAAAAAAAGTTAAAAAGAATTACCATAAAACTAAACAAGTCTACTCCCAGATATATAGTCAATAAACTAAAAATATATGCCCCATGAAACTTATACACAAATGTCAAGAGCAGCATCATTCATAATCCCCAAGCAAGAACAATTCAAACATGCACCAACTGACAAAAGGATAAATAAACTGAAGTCAGCGGGGCTGAGGATGAAGCTCAAGATTTGGGTGTATTTTTGCCATTGGTATATAATTGCCTAGCCTCAGTCCCCAGAAACACAACACAACACACACACACACACACACACACACACACACACACGAGTAAGAAGGGAAAGGGGAGGAAAGAGGGAACGAAATGTTACAGAATATTTTCCACTCACTGATGTATGCTACAACATGGATAAAATTGAAAATATGCTTAGACAAGACAGACATAAAAAAAGATCATATGGCATGGTGGCATTTATATGAAATGTCCAGAACAGGCAGAAAGTAGATTCCTGGCAAAGTTTGAAAGGGAAGTCAAAGAGGGAATGACTGTTATCAAGCATAGGGTTTTGGGATGGTGTCGAGGGTGAAATGTTCTAGAACAAGACAGTAGTAACAAATGTACAAAAACACAAAGCTCTAAATATACTAAAAACCAATGAATCATATATTCTGTATACTTTAAAAGGATAAATTTTATGGTATGTAAATTTTATCTCAAGAAAGCTGTTATTGGGGCCAAAGATTTAGCTCAGTGGTTCCGGCGCCTGCCTCCCAAATGCAAGATCCACATACAATGGTTACTGGATGTGGTGACTCATGCCACCAGCAGTCAATACCACAGTGCCAGGCATGGTGGCTCACACCTGTAATCCCAGCACCTGGGAGGCAGAGACAGGAATATTGCTGAGTTCCAGGCTTGCCTGGGCTACATAGTGAGCTCAGGGGCAACCTGAACAACAAAAAAAAGCTGTTATTAACAACTGAGAGGAAGTGGCAAGTGCAGAGGAAACATGTGAGGGTCCACACAGCATGAGGCAGAAGGACAGCACCGAGCAGATTGAGCAGACAGATGAGAGTGGAGCAGCAGTCCAGATTTCAGTCCAGAACCTCTGGGAACCAAAACGCTTCACTGACCAGCTCAGATCTGGAGCTCACAGAGGGCAGAGGGCTAAGGTGCAGCAGTGCAGAGAATCCCATTTTATGTCCCTTTGTATCTTTACGCTTTTAAGATTTTCACTTATGTGCCTCACTTTCCTAGATATTCACAAATAGAACCTATTTCTTTGACATCCACAATATAATCAACTAACAAAAAACAGTAATATTTAAAAGTACATTTAAAATCAGCGCAATGTAAGCACTATATAATAATTTCCTATTCTGTTTCTAAGTTTCAGGAGATACTTCAAACGTACAAAAGAAAGCAGAGACCAAAGTCAACACAACACAGATGTTATAACCATAAAAATATCCAGTATAGCCGGGCGTGGTAGTTCACGCCTGTAATCCCAGCACTCGGGAGGCAGAGGCAGGAGGATTGCTGAGTTCGAGGCTTGCCTGGGCTACATAGTGAGCTCAGGGCCAGCCTGAACTACAAAGCAAGACCCTGTCTCAAAAAAAAAAAAAAAAAATCCAGTATCACTGCAGCAAACTGCTCAAAAAATGCTTGCTGACTGGAAACCACTAGGAAGACCAGCAAAACAAGCGAACCAGCTTAAGTCTTGCTTGTTATTCTACAAACCCAATCAACTGCTGTTCTCAGAAAATATCTTGTAAGGTTCAAAGTATAAAATTCCTCAACTAGGCTTCAATCTGTTTTGAACATTCCATTTAAAATGGTCAGCTGAGTCATCGTCACACTACAGACTACAGCCAAAAATGCAAACATTTGTCCCCAGTTACAAGAATGGATATGCCAGAATTTCTGCTTTGGAGCCAAGTCAAACACACAACAGTATGCAAATCATTTTCCAAATAAGACATTTTCAATAGGGAATTTAAACTATATTTACATTCATGGTTTTTTAAGATATAGAGAAACTACACCTTTGTCAGACATTACTTGCTTTTTTATAAATCTGTCTGGCTCCTCTGCAGCCTCTACAATGCAGCATTTGTTCACCTTTGAAAAGTCACGACCCTTTGAAGTCTGAAAAATGCTGAAAACCATATCTGGTTTTTTTTTTTTTTTCATTAAACTTCTCCAACTCCTTCACACACCTGTGCGCCCTTGTGGTGCTGGCACACTGCCATCTATCTAACTTAAAGAGGAACTTCTTTTAAGAAAGTGAAAGTCCAATCCCAGAGTTTTATGTTTCACCAGGGTTATCAGTTCAAAACTGAAAACAAGGGCCAGAGGGTTAGCTCAGTGGTTCCGGTGCCTGCCTCACAAGCGCAAGGACCTGAGTTCGATCCCCGGTAACCACATATAATGCTGTGCGTGGAGACTCACTCCCACCAACAATCAACACCGCATACCACAATGCCGGACGTGGTGGCTCACGCCTGTCATCCCAGCACTCGGGAGGTAGAGACAGGAGGATTGCTGAGTTCGCGGCGGCTTGCCTGGGCACCATAGTGAGCTCAGGGCCAGCCTGAACTACAAAGCGAGACCCTGTCTCCAAAAAGAAAAAAAAAAAAAAAAAAAA
>PVIC010045338.1:0-14681 GCA_004025085.1 Thryonomys swinderianus
GAGGCAGGCGCCGGAACTACTGAGCTAACCCTCTGGCCCTTTTCCCTTTTTTTTTTTTTGAAACAGGGTTTCACTTTATAGTTCAGGCTGGCCCTGAGCTCACTATGTAGCCCAGGCAAGCCTGGAACTCAGCAATCCTCCTGCCTCTGCCTCCCGAGTGCTGGGATTACAGGCGTGAGCCACCATGCCCAGCAAGCCCTGTTTTATTTTTTAAAAGGCATCTAAAATGAGTTTCTGTGACTATGTTGGTTAAGCCATTTCTCCCATGCCCTTGTCTTCTGCTCAGTTCTATTTTAAAAGCTGAGTTTAAACTTAATGTAAAGCAGGATGGAGTGGGGTTGGGTGAATGGAGCTACAAACCTCAGTCTCAGACACAGGTGGAATCCGACTCGAGCTCTGCGTTCCGCTCCAAGGTGTCACCAGGGTCACATCCACAGGGCCTGGACTGTCACAATCCCCCAGGAACAGTAACAGCACCAGCCACCACCACGATCAGGCTGGCACTCTTGAGCGCCCCAGGCCCTCAGGCTGGCACCCAGACACCTGTGTGCTCTCCAAGCCTCTCAGGTGGCTCCCTATGTGGTCCAGGCGAAGCTCCGCTGCTTGAGAAAGCAAAATCATTTGCGGTGACTGCCACCAACATGCTCAGTCATCATAATCGCTTCTTTCTGAGGTAGGATTCCACGATGTTGCCCGGGCTGGCCTTGAACTCCTGGGCTCAGGTGATCCTCCTGCCTCAGCCTCTGGAGTAGCTGAGACAACCGTACATGGCACCGTGCTTGACTCAGAATCTCCTCTCCTCTTCCTCCTCCTCTTTCTTCAGTATTCAAGGATGAACCCAGGGCCTTCACATGGAGCTACATCTGCAGGCCCTTTTATTTTTAGGGACAGGGCCTGGTTTAGTCACTAAGTTGCCCAAACTGGATTTGAACTTGTGATCCTCCTGCCTCAGGCTCCTGAGTAGCTGGGACTACAGTTTGTGCCACCACATCCAGCCTTGGAATCACTTCTGAGGCTGCTGATGTGTAATAATAATTTGTTTCCCATTTTGAGATGGAACTCCTAGCTAATATAAGTTGCATTGTAACTAGCAAGGAAGGAAGTTAGAACAGGACCCTTGAAAAATACTGATGCATGGTAGGTAAGTGCCCAGAATTGCCTTTTCTCACCGACACAGGGATCCCTGGGCACCTGGGCCCCGAAAGTGGACCACGGGAACCTCAGAACCCTCTGGCCTGAGGGAGGGACCCAAAAGAAAGCCGCCACCAGATTGGAGGTTTTGGTGCTCTGGGTCCCAGCGCAAAGTGTTGGCCCAGCCCAAAGTTTTGGCTCAGTCTGGCTCCTCTACCGCTAGGCTCCTATGAAACCTGGGATGGTCCCTGTGACTGCACAGGAGGTCGAGTCAGGCTGCATCCGGGTCATCTGGGCATGCTGGCTTCCTGGTCCCCAGATGCCAGGTCTCTGCTGTCAGTCACGACAGGTGCCCCACCAGCAGACCAGAACCCTGTGGACCCTCGTCTGAGGGTGCACAACGCTGGCGTCCAGAACAGCCCAGAGATGTAACAGGCAGCTGAGGAGAACGTTCAGCTCTGCATTCTGGGATCTGTTTGGTCCTCAGGACCTCTGTGAAGCTGGCGAAGGGTCCCTCCACCTGACACTCGCAATCTCTGGCGCCCTCTCGTGGCCGGCGTTCGTCACGCCAGGCACCAACCTGTGTTAGAACCAGCTCCCTAAGATGTCAGGGCTTGTTATTGTACCGATAAATGCATCGTATGCTTCGCTTGTGTGAGAAACCCCAAATACAAATAATCTAAGGAGCGAAAATAAAGCAGAGGTGAGAGGAAAGAGGAAGTAGGTGTGGTGGAGAAGGGAAAGGGGGAGAGAGATGGATGTGTAGTGTCCTAGGACGAACTTAATGACTGTATCGCCAACACAGACCATTAGCAAACGCACAAGTGAGATTTGTCTATGCAGAAAGTTTTCAGAATTAAAGTCTCAAGACTCTTGCCTTTCTTTCTCTCTCCCCACCATACTGCCTCAGGCGATGACCGCACACTCCTAAGCTTTTACACACGGCGCCATGCAAATGCGTTTGTCTCTGTGCACACAGGCACAGAGAAATATGTGGTATATGAGATGTGGGTTTTGTACTTGTTTGTTATAGTTGGAATTTTGTATGCCAGCCTGTATATATTTTATATTTACATATGTAAAAACTACTCTAAAACTTCAAATATGTTAATACACTGTACACGATATGATTAAGAAAATACTATAAGGTTGGGGATTTAGCTCAGTGGTTCTGGTGCCTGCCTTGTAAGCGCAAGGTCTGAGGTTTGATCCCCAGTAACCACATACCACTGTACTGAGCGCAGTGACTCATGCCCACCAGCAACCAGTACCACACACCACAGGGTCAGGCATAGTGGCTCATGCTTGTCATCCAAGCACTAGGGAGGCAGAGGCAGGAGGACTGCTGTGAGTCCGAGGCTTGCCTGGGCTATGTAGTGAGCTCAGGGCCAGCCTGAACTACAAAGGGAAACCTGGTCTCCAAAAAAAAAAAAAAAAAAAAAAACTATAGGGCCGGAGATTTAGCTCAGTGGTTCCGGCACCTGCCTCGCAAGTGCAAGGTCCTGAGTTTGATCCCGGTAACCACATACAATGCTGGGCGTGGAGAGTCACGCCCACCAGCAATCAATACCACATACCACAGTGCTGGGTGTGGTGGCTCACGTCTGTAATCCCAGCACTCAGGAGGCAGAGACAGGTAAATTGCTGAGTTCGAGGCTTGCCTGGGCTACATAGTGAGCTGAGGGCCAGCCTGAACTACAAAGAAAGACCCTGTCTCAAAAAAATAAGAAAACCTATAAATATGACACATTTAATTAAAATTATATCTTATCTAAAGTTTATATTGGTGCTATATTTCTACATATTATAGAAAGCATTAAAATATGGAAATTTTCAACAGTAAAAAGGACCTGGTTGTCTAGCTGCCGTAATGGTGGGTGAGGTGGATGTAACCCGATTTCCTGACTTACTCCCCTCATAAGCTAAGGTGGGTGCCTTTCACTGACCCGTCCGGGGACCCTGCTGGGCCACCCCCAGTGGTGGCCTCCACAGGACAGCTGTTCCTAAGATTTCCAGCCTTTCTTCGTGCAGGGATTGCACCTGAATTGCGAAAGCTCGTGCAGGTGAGAAGAGTCAGCACCAGGGGCGCTTTGTACACTCAGGCAGGAGGGAAGGGGCGAAAGGTGAGCGAGGCGTGCAGGGTGGCCAGGCTGTTCTCGCCTGAAGCTTTATTCTGACTCTGGGGTGTTTGTGTTTGTTTTTTATGGAGATACTGTTTTTCTCAGATCTAAAGTCTAAGAACACAAGAGGGCATGATGGCTGTTTCCCTTCCCTCTTCCAGCCGCGCAGTCCTCTTTCTTCCGGGAGACAAAAGCGTCATCAGCATCTTCTCCATCCTCCGCAGGGCATTACGCATAAACAAACAAACAAACAAACAAACAAACAAACAAAACCTTTCTACATAACAGTGTGCCATTCAGAAGCCATCTGACTGGGCAACATGCGTATCGTCTGTAATTTCCTTCGTGGAATGATGAGCTGCGTCCCCCTTGGAAAAGCCAGCGCCTTCCTTCTGTTCGGTGGGTTCACATGTGAAGGTGCCACACCCCCCCACCGGGTCAGCAACAACGCTGCCCCGTGGCTCTGACCTTTGTTGTGCACACTGCTGCCATTGGCATGCACAGGACAGAGGGGCTGGAAGAGCAGGAGCGTTTGTAACTCTCTTGTGCAGAGATGCACGTGAGCCTGGGGGAGGCGCCAGGGCTGCAGGACCTGCCGGGAGCCTCAGGGGACAGCTGTTCCTCCGTGGGGAGTGGCAGGTGTGAGGACGGCCGAGCATCTTGTCAAGCACGGCAGAGGTCCTGGCTTCCCGGCCTGTCCGTAGAAGCGTGTGTGTTAGTCTCAGCCCCAAGAGTGTTTTTTCCTTCCCTTGCACTGTCTCGTGAGGCTTCCTGTGCCTTAGATTTTGGAGAAGAGCCGGGCATGGTGGCTCACGCCAGTAATCCCAGCACTCAGGAGGCAGAGACAGGAGGATTACTGAGTTCGAGGCTTGCCTGGGTTACAGAGTGAGCTCAGGGTCAGCCTGAACTACAAAGTGAGACCCTGTCTCAAAAAAAAAAAAAGTACCAAAAATGATTTTGGAGAAAAGAGTCATGTCAGGCCAATCACAAGGGCCGTTCTAGAGAGTTTACCTCACTGGGACAGATGTAAAGAAGTGGGGTGCTGGGCGGTCATGGCCAGGATAGATGAAGGGCACCTGGTGATGTGCTTCTCCTTCCTCGGCCTCTTCTAGCCTCTGTCACGATCCTCTTGCGTCCCCTGGGCTGGCCTCTTCGTCCAGGAGCTCGGCACTCGGCACTGCCTGTGCTGGCACCACGCCTCTGTCTACTTGGTCCCCTCCACCAGGGGCCCGCTGCATGTCCAGCATCGGCCAGCTGCTTCCCCAGCAGTCCACCCTACACTCTGTGATGCCCGCATGTGCCGTGTACCTCTCGTGTGGCACCTGTCACTATCTCTCGTGCGATGTGGCTCTTTGCGCTGGTCTCTCTCGTACCATGGAGATAATAACACCTCTGTGTGAGCTGTCTTTGCGACTTCAGGGTCAGCTCAGTTCCTTCAACTGGTGACCACACGAAGGACCCTTTCCTGGCCCTTAGGTCCCTTAGAAGTGGAATCATCCAGGCACAGCACTTCTTAGATGATGGAGAAAACAGACGCAGGTTTCGGCACCATGAAGAGGCCGAGTGTTATTTTCTGTGTACAGCTTGAGTGTCTGTAACTGAAAACCGGTACTTTAAAATGTTCCCAAGTCCCAAACTTTTGAAGAATTGACTTGAGGCTAAAAGTAAAACCTTCACACTTGAGCTCCACACTGCCCCACTGAAAATGCCGTGCAAAATCACCTTCCAGCTGTGGCCTCCGCTGTCAGCGAGACGTTCCTGACATCCGGGTTTACACTGGGGTCCCATCCTCCTCGGCCTCCTCCGTAGATGATTAAAACCCCCGGTGCTCAGACATTTCCTTCCTTCCTGGTACAGGGACGGGATGATGGGGGCCTGAGGGGCGGCTGCCTCCTCCCTGTTCCTCAGTGTCCCAGGCGACACCTATTCCAGAGGTGTCTTTGTGCACCCACAAATCTTTATTTGATTGCTACAGCTGAGTTTCTTGGCTTGTGAGGTAGGTACAGTGGTCACCGATGGAAAACCTTCCCCAGTGGCCCCTGAGGACAGCTCTGATGTGTCCTTAACTGACCCCAGCTCCCTCTGAGGTGGGCTGCTTCACCATAGAAGTACCAGGAGGACTGGAATCAGGCTGGGGGGGGCCCAGGGATCCCCCTCTGACGTGGCACCTTCAATTTTGCCAGCAAAAGGCCACAGAGTCTTCAGCCGTGTGGCGCCACAGTGGCAGTCAGCACATGTTGTCCCCGAAGGGCTTAGGGCAGAAGGCCTCTTTCCCACATGGATGTTTCTCCCGGCTCCCCACAGGGCCTGCTCTTCTCAGGTGCAAGCTTGTCCACCTCATCACGAGGTGCCATCTTGCTCTCTCCTGTGGACTCTGGTGCCGTGGCTGGGTCTGCAGTGTCCCTAGAGGTCCACGCGGAAGGCTGACTCCAGCCTGTGGCATTAATGGTGGGAGGAAGCTGGGGGGCTGTGGCCTGGGAGAGGACATGGGACTTGGGTCCTTCCTCTCTCTCTGTCTCCAGCCCCATGAGGGGCACAGCTCTCCCCACGCACCCCAACCCTGGTGTGCTGCCCAGCAGGACGGCCCCACGCAGCCGTGGGCTGAAGCCCCTCTACGGTGACCCAGAAGCAATTCCTCTCCTGAAGGTTCACTTTCCTGGGACACCGGGGGCAGCGACAGCGAGTGGGCAGGTGCCTGTGGTCAAGGCGGTGACCAGCTTGTCACCTCCCCAAGGCAGAGCAACACACTGTGCCCTCTGATCTGGAAGGAAGAAGCGCTGGCTCCGTCCTGGTGAATCTGAGGGGCTGGTGTGGCTGAGCTGAGACCACGGAGGAGCTGGATGGCGTGATCTGGGGTGTTCTGGGAGGGTTTCCCGTTTGCCTCTGAGAACGAGGCAGGGCAGGAACATCCTATCCACTGGGCCAGGAGAGAAATCGGAGGTCAGGTGACCGTCCCTCTCCTGGGGCTGGGGTCCACTCTTCTTGGTGGACATTAGAACGCTTGGTGTCAGTTTCCTGGACCACACACCACCTGGCAGCCCTGGGGCCACAGGCATCTGACCTTGGCGGGGGCCGCCCTGACTGCACCCTGGTCTCCGGCTTGCAGGTGGCTGGAGAGAGATGGCACCGCAACCACGTGACCCCACCCTGCGGCAGTCCTCTGGGCGCTGGTTCTCTGCCGTCCATAGGCATCTCCTGGGTCCCTTGGGGCTTTCTTTCCTTGGTGTGGGTTCCTGCTCTAAGTCACCCTCTTGCCACAAGTGGAGGGGCCTCCGGTGACCTGTGCCCTTCACCCCGTAGAGGCTCCCAACATCTGGGCTTTTTCACCCGTCCCAGACTCTGCGACGCCAAGGTCACTGGAACGGCTGTGGTCGGCCTCTGACTTTGGGGAGCCTCAATCCACGGGAATATCTACTTGGATGAAGCCCAAAGCAAAACGAGGAAGGCGTGAAAAGAAAACTGCAAACTGCGGAGCCCACGGTGGCCACACCTGGGGCGAAGTGAAAAACTCTGCTGGCTCTTTAGAGTTCACTGAGGACTGAACTATGAAAAGCCTCCGGACTGTCTTCCAGTAAAATACCAGCGCTGCCTTGGAGAAGGTGTCGGCGCTGGGTGGAGGCCGCTTCGAGGCTTGCGTCCCCCTGTTGGGCGGCCGGGTCTCCAGCTCCCGCCCAGACACCAGCAGAAGCAGTAGTGTATTCTGAGGATTGGAGCTCTCTGGGTTACAGCGGTGACACACAGAGGAAAACAATGTCTGCTCTTTGTGCCTGAGGTCTGGTGGCATCTGACGGGAGATGGTCCCATCCCAGCCGTGCATAGATTCAGAGTGAATTGTGTCTTTCCTCCCTGGACTTGTACAGTGCTCAGCCTGGGCAACTGTATGCTCCAGCCCTGGGTAAGTTGATTTGTCTGAGGAAGAATATTTGTTCCAAGTATCTGAAGAGAGGACATTTTATTTACAGAGTTGATTTCTATTAAAAAGAGCTGGAAAGGACTGGAGAAATGCAAAGCGATCCTTTCGCTCTTGAACCTCCTCCTCCCCGGGACACAGAGGACCTCTCGGGCAGTTCTGGTCTGGGCTTTCAGGGTGACCCCAAAGACATTCCTCCCAGACGCAGTCTACAGGAAGGAAGGACCACAGGGTCGGGGGTGCGGCGGGGGCACAGTGAACAGGTCGTGGTGGGTGACGGTGGGCTGAAGGGCCCCCTGGAAGGGCACAGGAAAGAAGGGACAGGCAATCTGCCCCCCGCCCTTCCTTGATCCAGCCCTGTCACGTGGCGCCCGAAGCCCAGTAGCCTTTGTGGATGGCAGACTTACTCTCCGTGGCTGCTTAGCGCAGCTCCAGGAGGCCCCCAAGTGTTCTGGGGGGGCAGAGTTAGGTTCCTGCCACCTCTGTCATGGATCTCATCACGCTGTTAGCCCAGGTCCTCTGCTGCCAGGCGTCTCTCGGGAGGACGGGTGCCCTGGGGAGTGGAGCCCAGCTGTGCCGGAAGGTCTTCCTTCCCCGGTCCCCTCCGAGAAGCAGGTCCCAGCTTTCCCGTGTTCAGAGGCTCCGTACCTGGGACATTCTAACCACTGACCTCCCAGAAAAATGCAAAAAAAAAAAAAAAAAAAAAGGCTTCTGTTTTGTTAACGTTTCTGATTTTTGAAGAGAAAGTGGGAAATTCAAGGATCTGAAAATACAGGCAGTTAGGTGAAAGAAACAACCCTTCCCACTGTGCCAGCTCGTAACACGGGTCATCCAGACTCATGCGGCTGTGACCCCGGATGCTGCAGCCACCTTGGAGGAAGGTGGCAAGCTGGCGCGTGCTCAGCGACCCGCTGGCCCGTGACCGGCCTGCCCACTGTGTTCTTGTGACCACTCTCTGCCCAGCATTTCCGCTCCAGGAAAGGACTGAAGCCGGAGTGTGGACGGACCTTCTCTATCCAGCCCGAGGCCCAGCGGGGCGCAGCAGGACCTGCTGAGAGGTCCTCCGGGGCTTTGGGGGCCTCGACTTAACAAGGTGACACCCGGGCAACAGAGATCCAGCCCACAGCCATCAGGGCCGGCAGTGCTAATAATGAGGGGCCAGGACTTCTGTGTGGCGACTGAGATTCTTAGTGCTTTCAAGTGCGCCTCGCGTTCTTCCAATAAGTGTGTTTGTTTTTCATCTTGTGCTTCTTGGGCATGAAAGCGCTCTGTGAGGTTATGTCCATGAAAACAAAGGCCTTTTTTCCTTTTCTTAATAAAAGCTGGGTAATGAAAGATAAGGATAAGGTTGCACCATGACTACAAGGTTGTCAACAAGCCTTTTGAGAATGTCTTTTTCTGTTGGAATCAGTTAATGAATTGGAGTTTTCCACAGAGCCACAGAAGGTGGGTTTTTCAGATCAGGGAGCAGAAAATCAGAGGCTCCTTTTCCTGCGCATGTCCAAGGGCATTGTTTGCTGCGCGTCTACACCCGCGGGCTGGCTCGGGACCAATCTTGGTAATTACCGCAGGTGGATCTTTGACCCCCAAGGGGAAAACAAGGCTTGGGGTCTCTTCTCCGTGACCGCCCTGGGACCCCGCAGAAGGGATGAGCCTCCGCTGGGTGATAATGATTCTCCAGTGGGCTTTTATGTGGCCGAGCAACATGACCTAAGGCATCGGGGGAGACCAGAAAGGACACTTTTTAATGCAGCCTGAGATGTGAGCAGAGAGCAAAGGAGATTTTGAAAGACCGAACCATGGCTCTCTTGAACATTGCGGAGAGGCTTCTGGATGAGAGCCAGGCAGAATCATGCATAAATTGCACTTAAACTTGGCAGTTTGGGCGAAGAAGAATCAGTGTTCTGCATTTCCTGGGGGCCAGTGTGGGCCTTCCGTGATTCACCCTAGCAGGGAGCTGCGGTGAGGGGCAGATTCTGGCCCCTGTCAGGACCGAGACCATCAGGTTGGTCAAAGGTTCCCCTGGGACCGAAGCCCATGTCTGCTGATCCCAAAGCACAGGTTCCACTAGGCTTATCGACGACAGAGGAGTGAGCTCACTGCCCTTCCACACTGGTGAGGGGGGCACGGACCTTGGAGCATGGTGGTAGAGCATTTGCTTAGCACCAGCTTAATTCTCCAGTGCAGGATAAACAAAGAAAAACAACCCAGTACTAAGGGAGACTGATGCAGAAGGATATCATGTCCAAGTACCCTCTGGGGAACTTAGAGAGACTCTCTCTTGAAACAGAAATTAAGAAAAAGGGCTGAGGGTATAGCTCAGAGTAGAGCATCCCTAAGTTTGATCTCCCGGTACTGCAAAACTGACCAACCAACCAATCAACCAACCAAACAACCACAGGGCTTTTACTTGTTTAGTAATAGATCTCTCGATCATCTTGTAGCTTTGCTTCCAGCACAAGCGTCAGTACAGATTCTGAGAAAGAAAAAGCAGCTGTGGGGCTCCTCCTCTTCCTCCTCCTCCTCCTCCTCCTCCTCCTCCTCCCCTGGAGACAACTGCATTGTCTTCCTTCTGACTGGCACTCCCCAGCAGTGCAGAAGCTGCAAATTGTACCAAATGTTTGAGTCTGCTTCGAGCAACTTCCGGAGACCGTCTCCAAAACATAAGGCTTGAGGGTGTGGCTTGGGGAGACAGTGCATGTGGCCCTGGGCTCTGTCCCCAGAAGAGCAAGGACACCCAAGCTTTACAAAGTGGGTGGTAATGTTCTTTCCTCCCTTCCTACTCACTGCAGTGTCTGTGCAATTGACTGTACTTTAGTACTTGCTTCTGTCTCCCCCTTAGGTAAAGCGTTGCTTACAGTGAAATGCATATAGCCGAGTCTTTGGCATACAGTTCCAATCTTGCCTGCCAACCCCAGCTCCCATCCAGCCCTGCTCTTCAGCCGGGCCCGTATGGTGGGGGCCTGTTCCTCAGGGCCCTTCCACGCTGGACGGCACCCTCCACGGACAAGGTCAGGTCCTCCATGCTCTCTGGCTGTCCCCCTAGCCCTCAGCAGGGCAGGTCTCAGTGCAGTGCGGCCTGCAGAAATGCTGGGCCTGGTGCTGCAAGATGCACTGCTCTCTGCTTCTCAGTCCCTGGTCCCGGGTCTCAAGCGGCTCACGGCTTGAGAAAGGAGGAAACATGGCTCCACCAATGCAGCAACCTGCTGCCGGCCTCTTCTCGCTGTGGAAATTTCATGAGCTGTTTTACAGAGAGGTTAATTAATGCAATTAGCGGTAGATGCCTAAATTGCAGATGTCTGGCATGACAATTACTATTATCACTGCTGTTATTGTTTTGTGTGCAACTCTCTGCACACTTAGAGATCTTGTTATTAAAGCAAATAGAGCCATAATTAGGCATAGCCCAACTCAAATAGCCACAGTCTCCCAGAGCTGGAAACAGTTCCACAGCTGGAGATGCTCTCGTTGGACAGATATACTGTGGGCCCTGTGACTGGCTGTGCACCGGGGCTGTGTGCCAGTCAGGAGAGCACGGAGCTGTGGCCCGGGCCCCAAGTGGGGGTGGGGTGGGGGTGGAGTGACAAGCAGGAGCGGAAGCCAGGTCAGGTCCTGGAGCAAGCTGAGGGCAGGATGGGATGTGAGGCCGCACGTGGAAGAAACATAATCCATGCTGCGCCAGGCGAGCTGGTGTCAGGATCTTCGGTTAGAACCTGGGAATTACCCAGAGGCTGGAGTCAAATGAAAAGCACAAGGCAGTTAGTTTACTACACTCAAACTATGGCTTCAAAGGGTTAGAAGGAAAGACTCAGAGACCAGCTCAGCATTTCGAAGCGGAGCAATCAAGTACATACTCTGAACCCTCACTGTGGACCTAGGCCTTGACCATGGAGTCATCAGCCGCGGTTCCCAGTAACAGAAGCATTTATAATGGGAAGCCGGGAGTGTCGTATGCTAATGATGGTCTCTTTAAGTGAAATTAATGCCCGGATTGTGTGCAGAGAGCAGCCCTTCATTATTCCCTGTGATATGAAGATGTGTTGGAGATTCTTCCCGGCCTCTGGGTGACACTCTTCATACAAAATTTATCTCTTTTATGGGTTTGAAGCTCTTTCAGATACATATCAAAGACCTTTCCATGCCTCTACCATGCATAATATATTCTGCAACAGCTTATAATAAATCATCTTCCTTCCTGGGCTGGCTGGCCGTGAGCAAACATGGCTGTGCCTAGCACCGAAGGCCGTGGGAGCCGCATCTCCAGTGCTTTGCTCTCGTGTTAGCGCCCTCTGTCCTCTGACTTCCCCGGTAAAGAGCCGGGACCACCCAGGTACTGTCCAGATTTGCAGCGATTGTGTGGATCGGCCACAGAAAATGGGACATGCTGCTGTCCCTTCTCCCTTTGTCTCACATTCTGCTTCTGCAAAGAGCAGCAGCTCAGGAGCCCAGCTCGCTCTGCTCCCCGAGGACTCAGCCGGGCCAGTGGGACCATGTTGGTGGCTTGTCAGAGCCACACACCTAGGGCTTTGTCACATCTTGCACAGGACAGGAATGCAATAGGACCAAGGGGAAGACGGCAAAACTAGTAGTCTCTGGAGAGGATGTCACTCATGTTGGTGGCTTGGAAGACGCTGCTGTCACACAAGTCCCTGGAGTGTGTCCAATTTGCATGAGTCCCTGGGGCTGTGTATGTGCCGTGGGAGGTGAAGGCCTCACGATGTGGAAAAGGCAGCACACGCTTGCTCTCTGGGTGGTGAGTCGAAAGGCCACTGTGTGGCCAAGGTGGACATGGCTGGGCACACTCCCCACCCTAAGTGTGCTGGTTACTTCTTTCGGGGAACAGAACCCAGGTGAGTGGCTGGGCAGATGCTGAACAGACACGTGTGACGTCTCCAGGTTGTGAAGCAGTGTGGCCATGGTGGACGGCCCACGGCTGTCTCCCAAGTTGGCTGGAAAGGGGACAGAGGCCACATTTATTTGCTTCCAAACCAGTGATTTTTTTTGTTGCCTCCTTTTAGTTTCCTAGAGGCTGGAGACTTCCTGTTGGAGTGTTTAGAGATTCTGGAGAATAAAGAATAGGATTAACAAAAGGGGATTTGGCTTGTCTTTAACTTATAGTGGTGCTGTTAATTATAGATCATCTATTTAATAGAGTGCATGTTAGGTCACATGGAATAAAAATAGGTCATTGGGACAGTTACTGGCTGGCTTCTCACTCATGTAATATACTTTTAATGGGCATTATTGAAATTCAATTCATACACAATATAATTTGTGGACCTTGGTGCATAGTTTGGTTAGCTAGGAAGTGTACAGACTCTCATCACAATCCAGCTATGGAGCGTGTGCATCGTTCCCTGTGCTCCTGGAGCTGCTTCCAGCCTGCCTCCCTGTGTCTCCACTCACTGGTAGCTGCAGATGTGTTTCCTGTGGCTGTCTTCTTTTTCTAGAGCTGCGTCATGTGTTACCTTTTGCTTTATGATTATGATGGAGGCACAATTCTTATTAGAGGACTGCTTTGGTGTAGAAACTTTGGGGTTCTCCTTGATAGTGTAGCATTGCCAGCTCCAGTAGACCAAGTAGCTATCGCTTTCTGCATGTGAGTCAGCAGAAGGAATGGAATCTGCACCTATGAGTACCTTGTAAAGGTGGCCATCTACTTCCCAGAGCCACTGTACCTATAATCTACACCCAAGCACCTAAGTATGCCCATGACCCCTGTGAGCAGGTAAACCCTGTACACTTCATAGAGGGATGTTTGCATAGACTCCCTTGGTGTGGCCATGTCAGTGTAAGTGGCTGTGCGTGCTGGTTGGGGGCCAGGCTTGGGAACTCATCTATCTGTCCCCCAAGGACCCTCCCAGAAGCAAACACCAGCCTGAGATCTGAGCTCCTTGCTAACTAAGGTTTTGCCCACTTATAGGTCTGGGGAAAGGAGAGCGATCTTTCTTGGGTTCTGGGGAACCAGGTTTCAGTGAGGGAGTTCTCTGGTCCTCCAGGAGCACTGTGGGCAGCACAGGAGCCCTGAGGACAAGAGCCAGCCCACCCCAAGTTTCACACACCTCCTGGAGAGACAAGATGCCACACTTCATGTTTTGTGGAGTAGAACCTTGATAGAGTTTTGGGACCTCATTGCTGTGTCCTCCAGGAAGCACCTTTCTATTGGCTTGTGGGCTTAAAAGAAGTAGGTATTGGGCTGGAGGGTTAGCTCAGCGGTTCCGGCGCCTGCCTCGCAAGTGCAAGGTTCTGAGTTCAATACCCGGTGACCACATACAAATGTTGGGCGTGGAGACTCACGCCCACCAGCCATCAATACCACATACCACAGAGCCGGGGGTGGTGGCTCACACCTGTAACCCTAGCACTAGGGAGGCAGAGGCAGGAGGATTGCTGAGTTGGAGGCTTGCCTGGACTACATAGTGAGCTCAGAGCCAGCCTGAACTACAAAGTGAGACCCTGTCTCAAAAAAAAAGAAAAAAGAAGAAGTAGGTATCTTTAATCAGAGGCCTCCACACAGATGGGCCATGGCATTTTCTTCTTTTTTTTTCCCTTTGATATTGAGAATCCCTCCCAGGACCTTGCACCTGCTGGGCAAGTGCAGTGCCCTGAGCTACATCTCTAGCTCAGCATCTTCTGCTAGCATAAGGACTTCATTTAGTGGCTTTATCCTTGGGAGGGGTTTGGGACTGTGTAGAGATGATTTTTTTTTTTTTTTGAGACAGGGTCTCGCTTTGTAGTTCAGGCTGGCTCTGAGCTTACTATGTAGCCCAGGCAAGCTTCGAACTCAGCAATCCTCCTGCCTCTGCCTCCCGAGTGCTGGGATGACAGGCGTGAGCCACCACGCCCGGCACTTGTGTAGAGATGATTTTGGTTGTCACAGCTGGGGAGGGCGATTTTGATATCTAGTAGGTAGAGACCAGTATTCTACAACACAAAGGATTCCCCAGCTCCAAGGGCAAACAATGCGGAGACTGAGAAGCCCTGACATAAGGTTCCTTGAAATTAGGGAGCAGGATCTCCACCTGGAAAGGACAACAACTAATTTCTGGCCATGACAGTACTAGTAATAGAGTGCCATTTACTTCTTCCATCCGAGTCTGAGGTTCGGGACGCAGCCTAGTAGAGCAGTCACCCTACATTTGTGAGGTCCTGGCTTCTTCCCCCAAATTATCCAGATTGGGGAGGCTTGAAAGACTTTATGACTTCAAGGTAGTCATTTGCTCAGATGTATAAGCAACTACATATATGTACTAATGTGCACATGTGTAAGCTCTTAATCCATAAGTAATTCAAGAATATATCAGCATTGTGTAGGAAATCGGACACAAAAGAAGTATGCAAAAAATAAAAGCCCAAACTCCCTGGCACCCTCTTCATCACCTGACACCACTGTACCCTTCCAGAGGCACCTGTGGTTACATTTGGTGCATATTTTAGGTATTTGGTAGCCATATTTTTCTCCTCCATTTACATGCACAGGGACACATGCATAAATGTATTTCCTTGCTTTTAGTTTTTAT
>PVIC010045339.1:0-14641 GCA_004025085.1 Thryonomys swinderianus
CCCAAGGGGTGATTTCAGTTCTGTGAGGCTCTGCTGGAATCCCAGGTGCCTGCAGGCTTTAGGGCGCAGCTGGATGTCCCGCAGAGCTCGAACTCCAGTGTCCTCAGGCTTGGTGGGTGATGGGAGAGGCCAGGAAAACCCCTCGCTCCTACGCTTTGTCTCCGCCGTTTGGAGAACCTCAGCGCTCACGTGCAGAGGTGAGGAGGGCGTGGCCAAGCCTCCGGGCTGCTCGGTTCTCAGTTCTGTCCCGGTCATTTGTAGGCCCCAAGGAAGGGTTACAAAATGGCCTGGGAGTCCCTGACCTCACCAGAAGGATACAAACCGTGCTGTGGGTGCGAGCAGGTTAGGGCCAGGGTTTGTCTGCCCTGCCCCGTGTACCTGTGGTGGTCTCTGACTATACCGCGGTTATGTCAGTGCCTTAGGGTTTACAGGATATCTTATTGCTGTTCTTCACAAGTTTTCCATTGTTGTTGTTATGGAACTAGGACAGAACCCAGGGTTTGGCCCTGAGCAGTATCCTTGTCCTCAGCCTATTTATTTATTGAGAAATTGGGTCTCACTGTGCAGCTAAACCCGGCCTTGATAAAGTCCACCCTAATGATTCTCATTTTCTTCAAATTGTAAGACTGTGAGGTGAGCACTATGGTTGTGAAGTCAGTGAGTTGCTGAAGATCACTTTTCTGCAAAGTGTTGAAGCTGGGATTGATTGATTGATTGATTGATTTTTTGAAACAGGGTCTCGCTTTGTAGTTCAGGCTAGCCCTGAGATCACTCTGTAGCCCAGGCAAGCCTCGAACTCAGCACTCCTCCTGCTTCTGCCTCCGCAGTGCTGGGATGACAGGCGGGAGCCACCACGCCCGGCGCTGTGGTATGTGGTTACCGGGGATCATATTTGGACCTTGCTCTTGCGAGGCAGAGGCCGGAACCACCGAGCTTGTCACGGGAAACCTGACTGCAGGAATGCCACGGGAAATGTAACTGCAATGGCTGGGACCCGAGCTGGCTCAGCCCTCCTCCCAATATGTCACAGAAATGGAATTGTGAATGATAGTAGTCTATGATTTAATTAACCATTTGTTTACCCTGTAGAGCCCGGTTCCTTTAATTGCTTTATGGTGCTAATCAACCCTTTCCTGCAAGATTTCTCCCTGCTGACTCCCAGCACACCTGTGTGTAGTAAATTGGAACCTCCAGACCTCTGTCCAGATTCTTCCTCCTGCTCACTAAGCTACTAGATTCACCAATTTCCTGAAAAGTAACTACTTGTAACCATGGAAACTGACTGGACCCTGATAAGGTGCTGCTAGCTGACATGCAGATCTGTAAAGCCCGGGATTGTAAATCAAGATGTTACCTTCCCCGTTTCTTTACAAGTGTTGGAAAAACTGCAACGGGGGTCAGGCAAGCTGAGTGGGACCTGTTTCCCTTGTGGCTGACCATCGCTAGCGAATAAACATTTTTCTTTACCAAAGTTCTGCATCTCTCAAGTACTTCCAAGTCCCTTTTGCCATAACAAGCTAAATCCCAGTCTTCTATTTTCACTTTTTTTTTTTTTTTTTGAGACAGGGTCTCGCTTTGTAGCTCAGGCTGGCCCTGAGCTCACTATGTAGCCCAGGCAAGCCTCAAACTCAGCAATCCTCCTGCCTCTGCCTTCTGAGTGCTGGGATGACAGGTGTGAGCCACTATGCCCGGCTATTTTCACTTTTTTATTGGCCCTTCCTTTCTCCCTCTCCCCTCTTGTTCCCCTTTCCATTTGGACACTTTCTTCCCATTTTCCCATATCTTTTATATATTTCAGTCCTTGTTCCCACTTTTAGTTTCTCACACTAGAAAAACAATGGAGTATTTAAACATGTGTGTCTGATTTATTTCACTTAATAGTCTCAAGGTCCATCCATTTAGCTATAAATGCCTGAAGCATCCTTCTTTATGGCAGAGTAGTATTCCAAACATAAACCCCCCACATCTTCTTTTTTTTTTTTTTGAGACAGGGTCTCGCTTTGTAGTTCAGGCTGGCCCTGAGCTCACTATGTAGCCCAGGCAAGCCTGGAACTCAGCAATCCGCCTGTCTCTGCCTCCCGAGTGCTGGGATTACAGGCTTGAGCCACCACGCCCGGCACTGTGGTATGTGGTATTGGTAGCTGGTGGGCGTGAGTCTCCATGCCCAGCATTGTATGTGGTTTCCGGGGATCGAACTCAGGACCTTGCGCTTGCGAGGCAGGCGCTGGAACCTCTGAGCTAACCCTCTGGCCCAACCCCCCACATCTTCTTTACCCATTTGTTGGTTGATGAGCATTAGGATGATTTCTAAGATTTAGCTATTACCAAATGTGCTATTATAAACATAGCTTTGTATATGTCACTGTGGTATGATGCTTTTAATTCTTTTTTATAAGCTTATTTTAATTATTTGAATTTTTATTCAAGTAAAATTCAGCTCGTTAACATAAATACAGAATAAATGCACATAATTTACAGCCATGTACATAAATGCAATAACAAAACTCAGGTGAATGGGCAAACATTATCAACTCTTTCAAAGTTCACTTTTAGCTATGACTTGAGTGTCATACTTGTTCACATACATTGGGGTACACACTTCAAGGTTTATTAAGAACAACTAGAATTTTCACTTTCAAGAGTAAAAAAACTCAGTGTACAGATTAATGGGAAATGAAACACATAATGAAGAGATTGAAGGGACAGAAAGCACACTGTATATTATATATTAAAATTTCTTTCAATTTGAATCCTTCAGAAATATTATATTCTTAGGAATGTTAATGTTATGATCAATACGATGGGAGAAAAAGGCTATTATTTATCAGCCCCAAGGAGGTCCCTACAACACTAAGTTTTGGAGGATAGCGTATACACAACAAAAGACAGGCATGAGGAATTCCAGAAGAGAAAGGGACAGATCGATTCCTAGCACTTTATTTCTTCAAATTCATGCTTTTATTTCTTCTGGAAAGATACAAAGAAGTACAGCAGGGGCAAATTGGAACCTCTAGTTTTGTGTCTTTTAGGAATCTCCACACCAGTTTCCATTGTGGGTGCACCAGCTACATCCCACCAACAGAGGAGAAGGTTCCTTTGCCCCCCAGCAACCCCAGCATTTGTTATTGTTATTGATTCCTTGATAACAGCCCTGCTTTTAGAGCGAGATAGAGTCTCACCATTGTTTTAATTTGCATTTCACAAATGACCAGTGATGTTGAACACTTTTTCATATATTTGTTTGCCATTTCTGATTAAGAAGTGTCTCTTTATTTCAGATGGCCATTTTTGCACTGGGTCTTTACATGGGGGTGTCTGATTAGAGTTATTTAGGTATATAATTATTTACCTAAATAGATGGTAATCCTCCCCCCCCAATCTGCAGTTTGTCTCTTCACTATATTGGTAGCTTCTCTTGCTGTGCAAAAGCTTTTTAATCAGATGAGACCCCAGTTGTTGATTCTTTGTAGAATTTCCTGAGTGGTTTGGGTTTTGTTCATGAAGTCTTTACCTACTCCTATGTCCTCAAGTGTTCTACCTATTCTCTCTCTAGCAGATTCAGTGTTTCTCTTTTAATACTTAGATCTTTGATCCATTTTGATTTTGGGTTAGTGTGTGGTGAAAGATAGGGGTCTAGTTTCAATCTTCAGCATATAGAAAACTAGTTTTTCCAGCATCATTTTTTTTTTTTTTTTTGCTTTTGAGACAGGGTCTGCTTTGTAGTTCAGGCTGGCCCTGAGCTCACTATGGTGCCCAGGCGAGCCTCGACCTCAGCAATCCTCCTGCCTCTGCCTCCCGAGTGCTGGGATGACAGGCGTGAGCCACCACGCCCGGCACTGAGGTATGTGGTACTGATCGCTGGTGGGCGTGAGTCTCCACACCCAGCATTGTATGTGGTTACCGGGATCGAACTCAGGACCTTGCACTTGTGAAGCAGGCCCTGGAACCACTGAGCCAAATCTCCGGCCCCCACCACCCTTATTTTAAAAAATCATTATTTTCACCCCAGTACCAGAAATTCAACCTAAGGTCTTCTTACTGAGCTACAGCTCTAGTACTTTTTTTTTCTTTTTAGATAGGGTTTTGCTAAGTCACTAAATTCCCCGGGTGAGCTCCCCTCCCAAGTGCTGGGATTACAGGTGTGGGCCACCATGCCTGGCTCCCCTCCCTTCTTCAGGGATATAATAATTTGGTACAAAGACTCCACATTTCACTTCTCTTCACATGACTTTACAGCCCCGGCTGTAATGTGCAAGGTCGGTTTTGACAAGCTAAAAAAAAAAAATGCAGCAGAGTGAGTGAGTCATAGCTAAAGACAACTGAACGGACTGGACGAGGGCGGAGTGTCAGCGACGCGGGCTGGGCATTCAGGGAAGGCATTCATCACCCCTTTAATTCAGGTGGGAGCTGTGTAAGACTGGTAACCTCGTCCAGCATGGCTTCAAAGCCCCTTTTATACTACTGATATAGCCACTCACGTCATTTCAAGCTCTCTAGCTTCGGAAAATCTTTGGAGAAAAGGACACACCTGGAAAAGGTATAAAAGTTTCTTGGCTGGGCAAGCAGGGTCAAATGTAAACCCAGCCGGCTATAAAACCTGTTTAACAATAAACTAGCGTGTTCCAGTAAGTCCTTCCCTCTACAGGACGTCAGGAGACACAACCCTATCGCCTCACCGCCTCATTAAATGCTCTTTAGAAGGACTCATTTTCATTGTGGGGAAAACATAAATTTACTTTAGTAGGTGAATTGCAAAGCGGGAGAGAAAGGCAATTTTGAAAGCTTCTTCGATATTATCACACTCACTTGTTCTAAAGAAATGTTTTCAGGGCATGTAGAAAGAGGGTATGAGGTTCATTTCTGCAAATTTTAAGACGCCACCCCTCTCTCAGAAAAGTAGTTGCGTCGTCCAACCCCCTCTCCTGGCCTCAGTTGAGAGGGTGTGGCTATGACGGAAGACGCTCTTGGGAGGGGTGGCCTGGTCTAAGTGAGCGGCGGCGGGGGAGCCCCTTCAGGGGAGAAGGCCGCCCTCGTAATAAATCTCTTTTAGCCCCACATTTCTCTCCGTCTTTCTGCCTATAGTTATTTGACCATGAAGTAAAGTGTGTACATGTCTGGCGTTCCACGTTTTCTCCACCGTTTTGAAGAGCCCGGGGCGGAGTCCCCCCTCACCTTTGCCTCGTGGAGCAGTCCTGACCCTACCCGGGCGCAGGCGCGGTCGGGCCGCAGCGTGCAGTGACAGCTACGGGACTGGGTAGGGGGCCGCTGGCTCCATGGCCCCACTGAGAGGCGGTCCCCGCCTGGTGCTGCTGTTCAGCGGGAAGAGAAAGTCAGGGAAGGACTTCGTGACCGAGACGCTGCGGAGCAGGTGTCCGTGGGCGGGAGCGGAGGGAGGGCAGGGTGCCGGGTGCTGCAGGAGCGAGCCCCGGGGCGCGGGCGCGGGCGCGGGCTCGGGCTGGGCCAGGGAGCTCGCGGGGAGCTCTCACCTCCCTCTCGGGGCGCCAGGCCGCCACCTCTGCGAACCTTAGTCTGTAGGTCTGTCTCCAGGACCACTGTAACGGTGCTGTTCTCGCTACTGTTGCCACGTAACTGTCGCAGGTGAATAAACTGAGGCACGGGCGAGGGATTCCTCGGAAACACACCCTGAAAGAGTCTGATGGCAAAAGCCGAATTCGGCCGGCACGCTCCTGATCATCGGGGTTTACTGAGTGTTTATAATTTACTACACACCATGACTGCGTGATTTATTTTAATCCTCACCACCTCTTTGTTAAGTACTGTGTAGTAGTGTTAGCATCTCCATTTCACAGATAAAGAAATGAAGGCAGTGAAAATTTAAAAACAGGAGAAGTTGCTAAGGACTCAGGTTCAGCTTTGTAGAGCCCTGCGTGGTGGTGCACACCTGTAATCCCAACACTGTGGGAGGCTGAGGCAGGCAGATCAACAGATCTGAGGCTAGACTGTCTCAAAATAAAAAAGATGTAGCTCAGTGTGAAAGTCCTAGGTTCAGTCTGCAATATTAGGAAAAAAGAAAAAATCAGTTTTGTGTGGCTTCAGGGGCTGTGTTAGCTCACTGTCTCCCTTCACAATAATGACTTTTTCTCAGTGTTTTCTGTCCAAGCAAGAATGTCCTGTGTGAGAGCGTCCTGGGCTAAGAGAGCAGAGAGTGGGGAGGAGGTGGAGTGGGGTCCTCTGGGAGGCCCAGGAGGTGGGGGTACCGGGGTGCTGCTTTTGGTACCACAGCCTTTCGGAGAGTCTTAGGAGAACCTAGGGTAGAAGTCTGAATGTTTGACCACTGTCTCACTGCAGCCTCAGACACAGGAGTCAAAGAGCCGTGAGAATCCCAGGCCCTGGCATGTGACTGCTGGGATTCACACCCCACCTCCTCAGAGCAGCACGCATGCTTCTGTACACGTTTCCTGTCTGCTCAGCCTTAGCTTTGACATCTGATAAATGACAGTAATAACAGGCTGATTGGAGGGTTAAATGAGATAATGCAGATGAATGGCTTAGAGCAACTCTTGGCACCTAGGATGGGCTCGGGAGGGAAATGTTGGTTATTTCCATTTGGTTAATAGTGGATTTCTTTACTTGCAGGGTGTGGGTGAATTTGTTCTACTCCTCAACTCTTTCCATCCCACAGAACTCTTAGCAACACCACCTCGCCATGTGGGTGCTGAAGCCTCGCCAGTCCCGGGCATGGATTGTGGGCCTGCCCTCTTGGGTCGGGTAGTTGGCTTAAGTTCAGTGACTAACTGAAGTGAGGAATTGTTCTTTATGTTATGATGACCGACTCAGGTGAGCCTGAGCTGCCGTGGCTGTGAGACGTGGACTCAGGTCTCAGCAGTGACCTGAGAGACTTGTCCAGCAGTGACTCGTCCAGCCAGAGTATCAGCCTGGAGGCGCCCATCATACCTATACTTTTATAGGTTTTATGTGCTAGGGCCAGGGCTTCTGTATATTCATTTGAATTTCATAACAATCCTGTGTGGGAGACACAACAGAAATGGTATCCCCACTGTCTTCTCAGACAAAATACCAGACATCCACAACATCCACAAGTTAAGAAGAAGAGGTTTATTTGGTTCACAGTTTGGAGAGGTTTCAGTCCATAGTAGTCTGGCTCCCAGGCAGGGAAGTGCAGCATAGGACTTTACAGAGGAGAAACAGTTCATGATATGGCAGGGGGCATGCAGCAAAGCAGCAAGCAGCAGCAGCAGCAGCAAAGCAGCAAGCAGCAGCAGCAGCAGCAGCAGCAAAGCAGCTCTTCTTTCCCCTTTTATCTTATCTGAGCCTTCTGGGTGGTGCCACCCACATCCAGGTGGGGCCTTCCTATTATCCACACCCAGAGCTATATGGATTCCCATCAGTGAACCGGTTTAATGCCACATACCCTAGATCCACCCTGCTCCAAAAAGCCCCACCTATGAGTGCATGAGACTTTAGGGGGACATCTAGATACAAACCATAACTTCCATTTTATAGATCAGGGAAATCGAGACCTGTCCAAGGTACATATATACAAACTGTAGAAATGAGGCTTCAGGGCCTGGTGGTATGCTCCTATAATCCCAGCACTTGGGAGGCTGAGACAGGAGGATTGCTGTGGGTTTGAGGCCAGCCTGGCCTGCATAGTTCAAAGCCAGCCTGCACTACATAGTGAAACCCTGTCTCAAAAGAAAAATAAAAAAGAAAAGAAGAAAAAATAAAGGCAGCTTTAGCCTGGACCCCTGCCTCAGGACTCCTCCTCTGGAAGCTGTGGATTAACTGATTTTGGATTCCTTTTTTTTTTTTGTGGTAGTACCAGGAATTGAACTTGGGCCCTTGTGCTTCCAAGGTAGGTGCAGTGCCACTTGAGCTAAATTCCTGGCTTTGGATAAACTGACTTTGCGTCTCCCTGACCCACAGACTCGGAGCTGACGTTTGTGCCATCCTCCGGCTCTCCAGTCCACTCAAGGAGCAGTATGCTCAGGTACGTGTGGCTGTGTGGGCTCTGGTGCTGGGAGGAGCCAGATCCAGGTTCTGCCCACATTGCTGGGTGGTCACTGGCTGCTGTGGCAGCATGGTGGCCATCATTCATTCTCTGCAGGTGGTTCTTTGGGGTGTCTGTGGCTTAGGCTGTTAACTTCACTCTTTCAAGCCACCGCCCCAGGACAGCTTCAGGAAAGGTGTCCAGAGAAGGCTGTGGACACCTGAGCTGGCAGCTGTGAGACCACTGACTTAGATGTGACGCTTCATGTACCCCACGCCTCACCTCCAAACAAGCTTGGCACAATCCCTGGAATTCTTCCCTTAGTTTTCCCAGTGCTAGAGGTTGAACCCAGGGCATTTTTACTGAGCTATATCCAAGCCCTTTATTTTGAACAGAGTTTGCTAAGGCACTAAGTTGGCCAAGCTAAATTTGAACTGGTGATCTTTCTGCCTCAGTCTCCCATAGTGTTGGCATTATAGATGTATGCCACCATACCTGGCTTCCTCTTAGAAATTTAGTCACATGAACTGGGCTTGGTGGCACATACCTGTAATCCCAGCACTCTGGGAACTTGAAGGAATCTAGAAAAATTTCTGACTTAATCTCTGGCTTTGTTTTGACTTTGAGGCCCTGTTTCAAAATTAAGAAAATAAAAAAGGGATAAATATGTGGGGGGAAAAAAAGAAAAGGGGCCAGGGATTTAGCTCAGTGGTTCCGGCATCTGCCTCAGAAGTGCAAGATCCCGAGTTCAATCCCCGGTACTACATACCACAGTGCCGAGCGTGGTGGCTCATGCCTGGAATCCCAGCCCTCAGGAGGCAGAGTCAGGAGGATTGCTGTGAGTTCAAGGCTAATTTGGGCTATATAGTGTGCTCGGGGTCAGGCTGAACGACAAAGCAAGATCCTGCCTCAAAATAAATAAATAAATACAAATGAAAGAGAAGATAAAAGAAACTTGGTCATGTGGCCTGTCAGATTGTTAAGTGACAGGAATATGAGGTGGAGAACAGTGCGTAGGTCTCAGTGCATGTTGTGTGGCTGTGACGGGAACCAGGGGCTGGGCTGGAAAATAAGTTCACTGAGCTCACACCTGCGCGATCCAGCAGGATGGGCTGGCGTCTGTTTGGGATCTGGCGAGAGCCTCGCAGCTACGCGGTGAATTCAAGGCCAGCCTCCACTACGGAGTGAGGCCTGTCTCAAAAAACAAAACGAGGGGCCGGAGGGTGAGCTCAGTGGTTCCGGCGCCTGCCTCGCAAGCGCAAGGTCCTGAGTTCGATCCCTGGTAACCACATATAATGCTGGGCGTGGAGACTCACGCCCACCGACAATCAACACCGCATACCACAATGCGGGACGTGGTGGCTCACGCCTGTCATCCCAGCACTCGAGAGGCAGAGACAGGAGGATTGCTGAGTTTGCGGCGGCTTGCCTGGGCACCATAGTGAGCTCAGGGCCCGCCTGAACTACAAAGCGAGACCCTGTCTCAAAAAAAAAAAAAAAAAAAACACAAAAAACGAAGACCTCAACTGCTGAGCTGTGCTCCCAGCTCTGCCTTTCCGGTCCCCCCTTTACCAGAAATTGAGCTCAGGGCTTTCACACTGAATTTCGTCTGTATTCTGTTTTATTCTTTTTTGTTTGTTTTTTTTGAGACGGGGTCTCGCTTTGTAGTTCAGGCTGGCTCTGAGCTCACTATGTAGCCCAGACAAGCCTCGAACTCAGCAATCCTCCTGTCTCTGCCTCCCGAGTGCTGGGATGACAGGTGTGAGCCACCACGCCCGGCCTTTTTTTGCTTTTTGAGACAGGGTCTCGCTTTGTAGTTCAGGCTGGCCCTGAGCTCACTGTGGTGCCCAGGCAAGCCGCCGCGAACTCAGCAATCCTCCTGTCTCTGCCTCCCGAGCATGAGCCACCACGTCCCGCATTGTGGTATGCGGTGTTGATTGTTGGTGGGCGTGAGTCTCCACGCCCAGCATTGTATGTGGTTGCCGGGATCGAACTCAGGACCTTGCGCTTGCGAGGCAGGCGCCAGAACCACTGAGCTAACCCTCCGGCCCTCTGTTTTATTCTTAATTTGGAGACATGGTCTTGCTCAAGTGGCTTAATTCCCCGGGCTGGGCTTGACCTTGCAGTCCCCAGCCCCCAGCCCCCTGGAGAGGTCGGGTGCGGGTGGGCGCCGCCTGCCTCACTTGCACGAAGACCTCGGAAGGCGCCCCCGCCTGGCCTGGCCTGTGAAGTTCCACAGCCCTCCGCGCCAACTGAGACGCGAACCGCACCGCACCGCACCGCACCGCACCGCCGAGTCAGCGCGCCCGCTTCCGGGGGACCTGGGGGGCGCCACCGGCAGGCGGGGCTCAGGAGCAGGAGGGAGCTGCCGACCTCACCCCGAGCCTGGGCCTCGGTGGGGCCCTGAATCTGAGCGCCTGCGGGCAGAGGTCTGGAAGCGCAGAACGCAGGCTGTTTTCCAGCCCCTTGTTGCCCTGGGCCTTCTGGGCCGACCTGGCTGCTTGGCAGCGTCCGGGGAGCAGAGCCCGGTGAGGGGCGGTCCAGAACGGCTCCCCCTGTGCGCATGCGCAGCGGCCCTGGGCGGGACCAGAGCAAGCGCCAGAAACAAGTGTGCAGGGTGTGAGGGGAAAACGAGCAACAGCGCCTCCGAGCCTCGGACGGAGGAAAATGTTACCAGAAGGGGTGGAGGATGCAGAATGCAGGTTTGTTTTGTGCCTTTCAAATCTACCACTTAAGTTGAAGGCTGCGCCTGTGCCCAAGGGATGCCAACTGGCTTGCGGATTAGTTTACACCAGAAGTAATTGGCCTGGGGAAATAGCTCAGGGGTACCGCACCTGCCTGGCAAGTGCAAAATCCTGAGTTCGATCACTGGTACCAAAAGCAGAAAACAAAGGAAAACGAAAAGCTGCAGAAGTAACTGGGAAGGTGAAACTTGCAGAAGCGAGAACCACAGTGCGCGGGGCTCCTCCAAAGGCCGAGGGCGCCGCTGACCGGATGTGCTTTGTACAGGAGCACGGCCTGGACTTCGAGAGGCTCCTGGATGCCAGCAGTTACAAGGAGGCCCACCGGCGCGACATGATCCGCTGGGGCGAGGACAAGCGCCGCGCCGATCCGGGCTTCTTCTGCCGGAAGGTGGTGGAGGGCGTCTCCCAGCCGGTGTGGGTAAGGCGCCCCCTGCAGGCCCCCCGCCCTCCGCTGCTCCTCGGGTGGGTTCGCTGCTCAGCAGCCAAGTGGCCTTTGGAAACGACAGAGTCACGTCATGACGAGTCACGTCGTGTCGGGGCTCAGGACAGAGCCGATCTTTAACCTGCGTGTCTGGGCCCCAGCGGCGGGAGCCGGCAGCGCCGCGGTGGGCTGTCTGTCGCCGAAAGCTCCGGCGGGTCTGCCGCTGCTGGCCCTGCCCTGTGGCCTCCATCAGGCTGGAGCCGCAGCTTCCACCCTGTCCTCGGTCCAGCCTCACTGCAGTGCCCCTGACATGCTGGCCCTTTTCTGCCGTTTTTTTTTTTTTTAACATTTATTAGTACATTTTAGATACACATGATAACATTCATCATAGGGACTTCGCACCTGTGTGCAGTATGTCCCATACCCCTCGTTCATTCTGGCACAAATGCCAGTCTGCTTAAGCCTCGCAGCCTGGCATGGTGCCAGGCCCTGGGGATACGTTGGTGCTGAACGCAGTGAAGTCTGCACCTTCCAGGGGGATCTAACGTGGTGATTCCCTTTCCCTCAAGGAAAGGGAGGTGCCGGCTGAGTGGCACCAGGAAGCGGCTCTCCAGACTACGTGCTGAGGGAGAGCCAGAGGGCCGAGAGCCGATCCATGGGAGGTGAAGGTCGGGTCCCAGCAGACACGGAGTCTGGCTTTTACACTGATTGGCAGTCATTGGGGGATTTGGAGCAGAGGAGAGACGTGGTTTAAAGGCTAAGCTGGGTGTGATGGTACACAGTTGTGAACCAGCGTTCTGGGAGGGCAGGGCAGGAGGGTCACGAAGTTCCAGTCCAGCCTGGGCAACTTTTTTTAATTTTTTTTATTTTTGAGACAGGCTTTCACTATCTAATTCAGGTTGATTTTGAATACAGTGTAGCTCAGGATGGGCTTGAACTCACATCCTCCTGCCTTAGCCTCTTCAGGGCTGGGATTATAGGTTTGTGCCACCACAGCCCAGTAGTCTAGGCAACTGAATGAGACCTTGTCTCAAAAACTAAGGATTGGGGGGGCCGGAGGGTTAGCTCAGTGGTTCCGGTGCCTGCCTCGCAAGCGCAAGGTCCTGAGTTTGATCCCCGGAAAGCACATATAATGCTGGGCGTGGAGACTCACGCCCACCAACAATCAACACCGCATACCACAATGCTGGACGTGGTGGCTCACACCTGTCATCCCAGCACTCGGGAGGCAGAGACAGGAGGATTGCTGAGTTCGCGGCGGCTTGCCTGGGCTCCATAGTGAGCTCAGGGCCAGCCTGAACTACAACGCGAGACCCTGTCTCAAAAAAAAAACAAAAACAAAAGACAAAGGGTTGGGGACGTGGCTCAGCGAGAAGACCCTGTGTGCATTCCCGGTACTGGAAACACAAGGGGTGTGGCGTGTACAGCGCAGAGCCCACGCTCAGCCCCTGGCTCACCAACGAAAACAAGGAAGAACAGGCTTCCTCGGCCACTGGAGGGCAGGAAGGGGCAGGGTGGACGCAGAGGGGCCAAGGTGGGGTGGGCCCAGGCGAGTGGAGGACCGGTGCATTCTGCTCTGGGCTTGAAGCTGCCGTCGGGGAGCCGTGAAGTGAGGGTTTCATTTGGTGGCTGTGCACGTGCGGGTGTCAGGCTAGAAGCCAGCGTGCTGTGGGTCCGGGCTGGCGATCCTCCTGCCTCAGCCTCCTGAGCACCGGGAAGGAGGGGTGCACCCCAGCACCAGGCTTGCTCTGTGGGCCCTTCCCTCTCCCTGCAGGCCCTGTCCTGTTGGTCAGCACCTGTGTCCTGCTTGCAGCTGGTGAGCGACGTGCGGCGGCTGTCAGATGTGCAGTGGTTCCGGCAGGCCTACGGTGCGGTGACTCAGACGGTGCGGGTGGTGGCCTCGGAGCAGAGCCGGCAGCAGCGGGGCTGGGTGTTCACCAAGGGTGAGCTCGGGTCTCCTGCTCCTTCCCGTCGGCCCCGGGGAGCCCGCTTTGGAGGGCCAGCCCCCAGTTAGGGAGCAGGGGGCAGGGGTCATGAGCGGGTGGGGACCCCGGCCCCCGGCCCGGCTGGCTGTCCGTTCTGTGTCGTCCGCTGCTGGGTAAGGCCCTTCGAGGGTACAGCTCAGATCTTCCTGCCCCAGGACGCGGCTGAGCGCCAGTGGGTACAGGCTTCTCCCGGGACTCCACGGTCCTCCCATCAGTGGCTTAGCTGCCCCCACAGCCACTGCACGGACGCACTGTGCCCTGCCCGGGCCTGGGGGGCTCCAGCCCAGGGAGGCTGGCTCTCAGTCCCGGGCCCCAGAGGGCATGCGGAGGGGCTGCGGGTGTGCGGACTGGCGCGAGCGGCCCGTGTGGCTTTGGGCGGCCGGTCCGTCGCAGGGGCCCTGACGCCGCGTCTCCGCAGGGGTGGACGATGCTGAGTCGGAGTGCGGCCTGGACCACCTGGAGGGCTTCGACTGGCTCGTTGAGAACCACGGAGAGGAGCGGCAGCTGGAGGAGCAGCTGGAGCAGCTGCTGGGCTTCATCCGCTCCAGGCTCTGAGCCGCAGCGGACGGAGTGCTGGGCCCGGCGCCGCCGGGTGTCGGGCAGGGAGATGTCCTCTCTGGAAAGTTTCATCTCCAGGAGGCGGGTTTGCTGCGCTCAGAGCGGGAGTGGCACCACCTAGGTGCCGGCCGCGCCTTCCTGTGGGTGCCCCCTGCTGCTCACTAATAAACTTCGGGGGGCTCAGGGCTGGCTCTCCTGCCCCCGCTGCGCCACCCCAGCCGAGGCGCCCACGGTGTTGGGGGCCGAGGCGCCCCGCCGCGCCCGGAGATGACAGGCCTGTTCTCACCGGAGGGGGCCGCTCTGAGGGCTTCGGCCCAGTGCTCTGTAGAAAGTGTCACCTTTTATTTATGTAGCTTTTTATAATCGACTGATTCCTCCACAGGTGCCTTGGGTGGGCGGAAGGCAGAGTGTTTTCATGTGCCCTGAACAGGTGCCCGGGACTCAGAGAAGTGAAGCTGCTCACCCCGTGTCAGACAGAGGCCCCGAGGGGAACGGGGCTCCAGCGAGGCCCTGGCTCTGGTGCCCCCAGATTGAGCCTGCGCGTCCCCCTCTCTGGTCCTAGTGTCATTTTCCTCCTCCAGATTCTGTGAGTTCTCACAGAAAAGAGCACAGCTGAGGAAATTCATATTTCAGCCAGGTCCAAACTAAACTTGGCACCTTCTTGCCCACATCTCCTCCCCTGCTGCCGCCCTCCCTGCCGAGCACGGGGCGCCCGACACGAGGTACCGAGTCAGTTTCCGACAGACAGGCAGACAGGGGTCACTGGTCACGCCGGGCAGAGGCGGGCCAGGGCGCAGGGACGGGGGCGCCTTGGTGCTGAGCCAGAGGGCGGAACATGCGGGGGGCAGGGTGCTGGGGGTAGGGCTGGGGCTGGGGGCCCGCGGCGGGTTCCCCAAGCGTCCAGGCAGGAGGTACAGGGCCGGGGAGAGTCGGGCCGCGGAAAAGCAGGTCGGCTGAGGTA
>PVIC010045340.1:0-14669 GCA_004025085.1 Thryonomys swinderianus
CCCCATGGCAGAGGAGGGAGCACCTCTTTCTCAAACTTTTTTAATGAGGATGGTGATCTGTTTCATGAGGTTCTTCCCACATGAGCTAATCAGGGCTCAAGGGCCCCACCTGGTAATATCACCTTGGGAGAAAGAATTTCAAAGTATGGAATTGGGGAGAGGAATGAGCATTCAGACTGAAGCATGACAGAAGCATTTGGTTTTTGCTTGTATTGCTGGAGGACTTGAACTGTCTTAGCCTCCTGTGAGCTCTGCTGGACTCTGTGGCGTGCTGTTCCTCATGTCTTCTTCTGAGATCTAGACCAGCGAGAGAGCAGCTGTTCTCCGGGACATACTAACATCATGGCGGAGAGCAACACCCGAGAGAGGAGAGTGCCTCGCGCGGGCCGTTACTGACTCTGTCACGTTTGCTCAGCCCATCTCTGACTTTAGCAGTGCCGATCACGCTCCCAGCAGAGCAACACGAGTGCTGCCCCTGTTCCCTCAGCCTCTTTACCTCAGAGAATTCTGCATGGCCTCAGGAATCTCCACGAACCAGTCTTCACAGAGCATTGGCCTTCTGGCGCTTCGGCTGCTGTAAGTCATTGCAATGATCCATCCCACAGGCAGCTTTCAAGAGGCGAAGCATGGGATACAAGCAGCGAGTGCACCCGATCTTTTCGGCCCACAGCTTTACCTTGTATAATGTGAGGTAGATTATTTTTCATTGTATTCACTAGAATTTCACATCTGTACATCACGAACTTCAAACGATCTGCACTCAAGAGAAGGAAACTCACCTAGAATAGAGCCCTGTTCGTAGTCTAATAGACTACTGGGTCTTTCCATGTAGCCAACTCTCTGCCCAGTAGGAAGTTGGTCTTCTAAATGAATATTGCCATACAAGGCCTGCTGTTGATCTCTATTTTTAGTGTGTATATTTAGAAGCAGCAATGATCAGAAGATTCTAGATATGTAACAATCTGTATTGATGGGCACAAACTTGGTGTGTTAGTATTTACTAGAGAAACAGGTATAATACAAGATATACAAATATATATGAATTGCAAGATTGGCTCACAATGGCCACTCACAGTTGAATGAGGAAGAGTTCAGAAGGTTTGTCTGCACACTGGAGACCTCACTGTTTCATTTAAGACCCTTTCTGACTTGAACGTGCTAGTCGTTTCCTTTCAGGTCTACTTCCATCTCCTCAACTATTATGGAACAAGATTAAGTCTAAGGTCTGGAGATAACTGCACTGTCCCATGAGAGGCTACATCTGGAGGCTGATTGGTCTGCACCAGAATGCTGAAGGACCCCGGGCAGAGGCTGAACAGTCTGCATTGGAAGCCAGGAGATGATGCCCAAGGTGAAGGAAGAGACTGAAGAGCTCCTCCAAAGAAACAGAAGTCGATCTGTCCCTCCTCATTTCCCCGTTATAATATCCAGGCAGTGAGATGTCCTCGAATGGGTCCTCCACACCTTGTGGTGTGGAATTACTGAGCCATTGTTGTTAAGGTTCTCTGAACTAAACTCAAGTTGACACAGTTAATCAACTATCACACTTGATCTTTATCTCAGCCCTTGTGCTACTCTATTCATATGTTCAGTATTTGTCTTCTGGACTAATATTAGTTGGCTAACATACTTGAAAAAAGCTTATTTGGTCAATGTCTCTTCTGTGGTAAACAATATTTTATAATGAAAATTACTATGGGATAAAAATACCCACCCTAATATACCCATCAGCATCTTTCCACATTGAAGATTATTTTATCAAATCTGATCCATTTCTGTCCTTATCCCTGACCAGGTGGTCAAGCTATTGGCCCATTTCTGTGATTCCATGTACTCTCTTTGCTCTTTACGTAATGCATAACCGATAACAAAGTTTGAAGCTTTGCATATTTGGAAAAAAGTTTCCCTCACCGTTTCTTTTTTTTTTTTTTTTTTTGAGACAGGGTCTCTCTTTGTAGTTGATGCTAGCTCTGAGCTCATTATGTTGTAGCCCAGGCAAGCCTTGAACTCAGCAATACTCCTGTCTCTGCCTCCAGAGTGCTGGGATTACAGGCATGAGCCACCACGCCTGGCACTGTGGTATGTGGTATTGATGGCTGGTGGGCATGAGCCTCCATGCCCAGCATTGTATGTGGTTTCCAGGGATCAAACCCAGGACCTTGCGCTTGCAAGGCAGGTGCCAGAACCACTGAGCTAACCCTCTGGCCCCCCTCACTGTTTTATCTAAGACCATTTCTGATTTGAACGTGCTAGTCCCTTGCTTTCAGGTGTACTTCCATCTCCTCGACTATTATGGAACAAGATTAAGTTCTGGAGATGGATTGATGGTTTCAATCTCCCTGTACTGTAACAGACACAGGAAAACTAAGACAGTCTGGAGACAAAATGTAAATGTATATTGCTGAAGGTTCCATAAGAAGCCATACTCTTTCCATTCCTTTTCACTTTTTTCTGATGACATAGAAGAAAAATCTCTTTAGAAATGAATATTTCTTTATTACTGTTTTTAATATTTCCAGATATTTACAGTTTTTCACAGCCTCTTTCCAGCAGCACTGTCATAGGGGTTCAATTTGTTCAAACCTCCATCATCTCCGTCACTGTCTCTCCTACTGTCAGCCCTTCAGAAAAGACCGTTATTGAAAAATATTAGTTTCTTTGGTACTTTTTTCACAATCACATTCCTCCTTGCCTTTCATGAAATATGCTTTTATTGAGCTTTTCATAGGAATGTATTACTCTAATTACTTTCCTGGAATAATATAATACATCCAACCATCCCAACATGTTCACTTCCTTGAGATTTTTACACCTTTTATGCCTCCGTGAACTTCAATTTACCTTGAATTTCTGAAGCTTTCTGACATCTACCCTATTATCAAATGTTCCTAATGTTCTGGGATCTTTTCCAGAGTGTTAAATCTCATGTTTCAAGAAAATGTCCTAGAATGAATAAGCTCTTGCTTTTTTCAACCCTAAATTCTAGCACCGTTGAGAGAATGCTTGAAAAAAAATCTACTTGCCTACATGCTACGCTGAGTCCTGATAGCTAACTGATTCCATAAGATTCACGGAGACATTATTTTATTTTTTCCTTATTATCCCCAGTAAGCTTCCATTTTCTAGCTTATTAATGCTAGAGTTTAATCATAGCTTCCAGCCAGAAACTAAGACAAATTATGGGGGGACATTCTTAAGGAATTCATCATTTTCTTTATGTGGAACAGGCTTCTGTGGTGTCTTCTTCAATGTGAAAATATCTAGTTCTGAATATTAAGGGTTGACTCTTCTTCAAGCTGTCAAATTATAGATCCTTGGGGAAATTAGCCCAGATATTCCTATCATACATTTTCATTCCTCGACTTTTCCAAAGTCCATATTTGAACTGAACATCAGAAAACTCTTAAACTGAGGATCCAGTCATTTTTGCAGCTTTGTGGATGGCCCTGAAGAACACACTGAATTTTCTCCCTGGTGGGTTTTATCTACTTTCTGTTTGTCAAAGATAAGAACCTCTTTCAAGCCATTCCCAGATGCCCTGTAGCTTTTGCCTTAAACACTTCAATCATTTGTTCCCCATGTTCAGCTTCTCACTATTCCAGAATGCAAGTGAATATTAGTTTCCATTGTCTTCCTGTAGAAAGTTCTACTGCCTTTCTAGATGCTCCTCACCGTATAGTTTTTAAATGCCCAGATAGTCTTCTGACTACAGCATTTACTTCCAAAAAGACGTTCTCCAAAGTTACCACCAATGAAATTTTTATTAATTGGATTACTGTCTTGTGCCAGGTAATATTCATTCCCCACATACCTGTGCACAGGGAGCTATTTTGTATGGTCACTTGCAAATAATCACTTGCAAAATTCCAATTCTTCACTGAAGCCTCTCTGGTAGTTGGTTCTTCTGGTAAGCAGGAGCCGAGATTGGGTTATCAGTGCAGAGATAAACTGGGTAACAGCAATTATAAAAAAGGATGGGGGCCAGGATCATCCAAAGCAAACCTTCACACTCTGGTGAAGATCTGACTGCTCTGAAAAGGAGAAGAAAGGCCAGCAGATTAGGGAGGATAATCCTCCTTCCAGAACACGGCAGCCCAGAGGAAATCTCAACCTCATGGAAAATTCCATCGGAAGGATTGTTCTCTTAAGAGTCCCGTGTTACTTCCAAATGTCACCGCTGTGCTTACGGGCTGGACAAAATCCAGGAACCCTGTGGCCTTGGCTTGGAGTCAAGTTTATGTTAAAGGGACATGTACCTGGAAGCTGTCTGCTAAATTCTTTTCGACAGGCTTTCTCTTGCAGGAGAGCTGCACAGCACATCTCCTCGGCTGCCTCAAAGATTTTTGAGTGATACAAAGTCATTTCAAGTATTTATACAAATAGCTCTTTTTGTCATTAAAACACAAAATGACTCTAAAAGTATGAGATTAAAGCAATCATCCCTTTTATGATAAACTTTTCTCTCTACCTTTATCTTTTACTATCTTTCTGGTTTTAGACCTTGTTTTGACAAAAATACATGTCTTGCATCTTCATATTTCTTTGAAATAAGGTTTCCTTTTTACTTGTAGAGGTAATGTAAAATAAATGCTTTTTTCATTTTTATGAGGAGAAAAACAGAATACCAGGTGCAAAAACAATTCTCCTACACATGCACACATATACAAACACACACACAAACACCTAACTGCTAACTTCTGCAAGGCAGTGAATTCTGCAAACTGAAATATGCTATTTGTTGTCTACCTTCAAGTTGGTTAATGAAAGGGCAGCATATGCCTGTCTTTCTTTACCCTTGCGCTGCCTATCTCCCACTATCACAAAAATAACAGTACTCTTGAGGAAGATAAAGACAGCATCCCCATTCCAGTTTCCTTCTATTTCCTGCTAAGAGAGATTAATTTGCCAGAATGTGCGGATGTTGATCTTCATGAAAGCTAGTCTCTCATCTAATTAGGTAGAGTTTTTCCATTCATATAACAGGATTCCTGTTTCTCCTTAATGATAAATATTTTTGTTACATGAAAGGGATTGTCCATTCCGTTGTTACCAGGAAAAGCCTGCCAATCAGAAAACACAATAAAAGACAAAAGGCCTACCCCTTCTAAATTCCTAACAACACATTCTCTTCTGAAAGTACAAATGTCAAATGATCACATTGTAGCATTTCAAAACACATTTAATCATAACGTGTTGAGAATGTTTAAGAATGCAATATTAAATAAATTATTTTTTTCTTTTCAAATGTACACTCAAAACATACTCCTGGATGAATGATGTGATTTTAGGGTTTTGATTCGTTCCTAACAAAATGATGTTTTTATCAAAAATATATATTGACCCTAATCATGAAATTAGTTTTGTAATCATTTGTTTATGTCTTTAGTATTCTGTACCAAACACTGAGAATACTCTGAAGTTTATATATCATAAAGTTAACTGGTTCTGTTACCAGTAACTTTTTCATTTCAGAGAGAGAGAACTGAAAAGTATGCATGACTGAGAATAAAAATGTTCAATTAATTTTGTACTAGATTGCTATTACATGTAGTTAGGTCTTAGAAAATGTGAATATCAAAAGATATAGCTTCATTCCACTTTTTTTTTTTTTGAGACAGGGTCTTACTTTGTAGTTCAGGCTGACCCTGAGTTCACTATGTAGCCCAGACAAGCCTCGAACTCAGCAACCCTCCTGCCTCTGCCTCCTGAGTGCTGGGATGACAAGCGTGACCCACCACGCCTGGCTCTCATTCCACTTTTTTTAAGAGTTCACGTTTGCAATTTTGCTTTATACTTCTCCACAAAGAACAAGTTAATGAGCTCATCCACTCTTGTTTTTCTCACCTCACTCAAACCTGGCTCTTCTTCCAAACTAGAATATGACTCTAGTACTTCCGATTGGAATGGGTGTAGTGATACTGATCCTCTGAGTTGGGCTGCTGCTGTGGGGCACTGTGATACTGCTGGTCCACAGTGAGCACACTTCCCTATGGAAACAGGAAGTAATGCTGGATGGAAGTACTGAGACCTTCAATAAGGAAAACTGTAGTCTCCTTCTGTTTATGTATATCATGCTTTGTCCAATTTTGCTAATGATAGGTCAACTGGGGTGGAAAAAGCAAAGAAAAGTAATAACAACATGTACTATTTGGAATGTTCACTCGAGAACAAAAGAGTTAAGTATGTGCTGAGGGATGGAGTACAGAGTTAAGATAAAGGACTTTGGGCTTTGTGTAACTTTTTATAGTTACCGTACATCTTCTGATTTTCAGATTTATAATCTTTGTAAAATACAAATAATTCAATTATTTGTCATTTCTATCTATTTCTAGGTCACTCTGTCTCTGACTCTGTCACTCTCTGTGTCTCTGTCTCTCTGTCTCTGTCTCTGTCTCTGTCTCTGTCTCTCTCTCTCTCACTCATTCTTTGTGTGGAATCAACAGTAAAACCCAGTACCTAATGAATCCTAGGAGAGGGCTGTTTCTCTGATCTACCTCTACAGTCCTTTATTTTGAGACAAACTCTCACTAAGTTGCTTTGCACACCATAAGAGTTCAAAAAATATTATTAATGTTTACAGTATAACATACAACTCCAGAGTATTACTTATATTATCACATTAAGTTTGACTTGAAATAATTATTTACTTTTAGCACTGAATCAAAAATGTATCAAATTATAGAAAGTTTATTCAAAATGGATCAGAGTGGGAAATCTTACTATAACTATGCTCACAGATATATATGTTAGAATCCTAAGACCTATTTCATGTTTAAATAAAAAAGAGTTAACACTGTCAACCAAATGAAATCAAGGCATTTCTAAATTACTGTGTAGTCAAATGAAATGAGCAGAAAACTCCTGGAAGCCATGGAAACATCGAGTGTCTCTTTGCTGCATAATTTTCTTTTTCAGTGATGCATAATGAGAGAAGTTTTAGCAGCTGGGATACATAGTAGATATTCTTTGCACATGAAGGACATAGCAAATGTTTGAAGGTAGACTGGCCCACTCACCTGAAAGACTGCTTCTTGCCAGGGCTGCCAAAGTCCTGAATCTTGTCTTTGGCCAAGAGAGGAATTTTGGAAGAGAATTGAGTCACCGACGCAATGTCTGTTGCTGGAAACTAGAATCATTCTTCAATGTATTTAGATTGCGTGTGGTTTTTACAATGTGACCTGATATTAGTACTGGCTTTTATGAATCGAAGACTTGATATGAGTAGGAAATAGCTTACAGATAAGTCTTATACGACTGACTCCAAATGTTGGGTTCAGGGTGCAAAACCACGAGAATAGAAATGAGTGCATCCTCCTACATCTGCTAATGCCAAGCACAGAGAAGGCTGGAATGTGTAAGAACAGTAATTTTGCCCTTTCAGGTCAGAACCAAATTCACTGCAGGTATCAAGATTTCTAATCAAATAGATGTTAGTTGGTCACTTTCCTTCATTTAGTTCAGTTCTTGGCCTATTCTAGAATCTACCTTCCAGTCTCCTCCGTGGACCTGGCCTCTGGCCTGGGTCCTTCCCTTTCAAGCCCTGGACTACATGATATTTCTTTCTTTTTTTTTTTTTTTTTGCTTTTTGAGACAGGGTCTCACTTTGTAGTTCAGGCTGGCCCTGAGCTCACTATGGTGCCCAGGCAAGCCGCCGCAAACTCAGCAATCCTCCTGTCTCTGCCTCCCGAGTGCTGGGATTACGGGCATGAGCCACCACGTCTGGCATTGTAGTATGCGGTGTTGATTGTTGGTGGGCGTGTCTCCATGCCCAGCATTATATGTGGTTACCGGGGATCGAACTCAGGACCTTGCGCTTGCAAGGCAGGTGCCGGAACCATTGAGCTAACCCTCCGGCCCACTACATGATATTTCTAAGGCAATTTTTCCAGTGAATGACCAGGGCTTAACACATTCCTACTCTCATTAAAAGCTCAGCATAACTCCTTGAGTCCTGAACTGGCTGTTCAAGAAGTAACCTACTCTATCCTGTTTCCTCTTCTTTCACCCTGGGAATGGCCTGTGCAATTTTATAACTAAGAAATATTATAAATGACTGCAAAAACAGCAGGTAATATTTATATTTTCCCAGAGCAAATATTAAATCAGTCTCTATGCTTAGCTAAACCAAATAATTCCTGAGTTTGCTATTTGCCACCACAAACATAAAACTCATGAATAAAGATGAGGAAAGGAAACACCAGAAATGATACAGTTATGTATAGTTTAGCTTAGGTCCACAGTTTGATTAATTTTGGCTTGATGTCTAGAGAAAAGCTCTAATTCAAATTGCCACATCAAATAACCCTAAGTGCACAAGAATTAACTTACAATTTTATTCTGTACATTTGTTACCATTCTTTATCAACAGCAGGTCTCTCTTCTGTTTATTGGCTTACCATATCTTGTGCTTTCCTTGGAGAAGCATCTTTTTAACTCTTTGCTTGTTTTATTCTGCTCTCTTTTTTTGGATAATGGAATTTTCAAAGTTCTGTATATACTCTGGATTCAAGTCTTTTAGCAGACATGCAATTTTCAAGTGCTTTCCTCACATTTGGGGCATCTCATTCATCCAAGAGGAGATAAATCCTGAACCTCAGTCACAGTGGTGTCTTCTCTGCACAGGAGTCTTTCTGTGACTTCTGTGGTACAGAAATAATTTCACTACTTTTTTTTTTTAAAGACAGGTCTTGCTTTGTACTTCAGGCTGGCCCTGAGCTCACTATGTGGCCCAGACAAGTCTGGAACTCAGCAATCCTCCTGCCTCTGCCTCCTGAGTGCTGGGATTATAGGCATGAGCCACCACGCCTGGCTATTGTTTGATATTTTGTATTTTGATTTGCATTTTAGAATTACTTCATCAGACAGCTGCTGACCTCAGAGTGTTAGGAAGTATTCCTCTTTAATTATCCCAAAAATTGATGTGTTGCAAAGACCATCTGGGCCTTCATCTATTAACCTCAGACTTTTGAAGGCATTTGATCAAGGAGGGCAAATATTCACTGACTCAAAGATACCTTGTGAGGATCCCTGAGAGGAAGCCAACTTTCTGCCATGGTGACCATAGGAAGACAGGAAGTGATGGCCAACAATAAACAATGAGGATTGCTTGATTTTCTCTGCTGGGTGAAAAGGACTACAGATGGGAAAAGCAGGGCTCATGGGAGTGATAACATTAGTGTAAAAATGTAGCAGAAGATTATATTTCACTGTGAAGACTAGAATTTATCATGTATCACACCATCACGAACACATGGCTAGAGCACAGGATCACTGATAGGTTTAGTAGTAGCTTTGCTATATAGGCCAGAGCTGGTTTTACCATTTCCCTGGAGACAACAAGACTGAAAATAAATTTTAAACTAACAACTAACTAACTAAATAAATAAAGGGCAAGTCACAACACTCACCAACCAGAATTTAAAGTATTATATTTAACACAAGGAGGATAAGAGAAGCAGCAAAGAAGTCAGGACCTCCAGAGATTCAAAGAGACAATCATTAGAACACAAAGTGAAAATGGCTAGAAGAGACAGTTGGGTAGTTTTCTAACTCATCTCTACAGTCAGAAATGGTCAAAATTTAAATAGTAGTGGTTTGAAAGAAGTCTTCCAGATCACATCTATTTTTATTTCTTGCATAGTTGTGAAATGCTTTTGATTTTCAGATTTGAAACTCAGTGAAAGCATAGCTTTGTCTCCAGTGTGAAGGACCCTGCTACACTCCAGCTAATAGACTCTATCCTCTGAATTAGTGCCTCAACTGAGTTTTTCTTTAAGGCAGGTTCTAAATTCCACAGTCCCTCCTAAACTTCTGGGAGAAAGAATACATAGAGTCTGTAATTTAAGGGATGGAGCAGAGGTGGCTTGGTTATCCAACCATTAAAGGGAATGATAAAGTCCAGCCCTATGACGTCAGTAAATAACTCTCTAGACGCGGGTCAAACCTCTTTCCGGACATTTTGTCGAGCCCCAGATGCCGATAGGGTTACTAACCAGAAGCCCTGCCTTAGAGAGAGATGCAGCAGCAAGGGTAACACTGAACTTTGTGTCCATATCCTCTTTAGACTCCTTGCGGCAAGAAAATCCTTGCTTTCCTAGAGGAGTAACGGAACCTCCTTAGTACGAGTTGGGGCTGCTTTCATCCCGTGGAGTAGGAAGAAATAAATGTGGAAGTTCAGCACATCTTCAAACCCGTCCTATCACTGTAATTATGAGAGGACATGAGCTACAACTTCTGCTGAGAAAGATGTGGATTCTGAAGGCTCAGATCGCTCAGTTCTGAGAATTCAGATGAAGCCACCACACTGGCCCCAGGACAATGACAAAGATTAAATGGGCACTTGCTGAGCCAGAGACCAACTTCAGCTCATCCCAGTAAAGGCCTTCCCAGTTTTCCCTCAGGAAGAGAGGTTCGCAGGGATACTGAGGAGCCACTCCCCACTCTACGGGAGAAGGAGAGGAGTGTGGTACTTCTGGAGGAGCTTGGGTGGGATCGCACAGAAGAAAATGCCACAGTTGTGCAGTGAGGTGACTCCTTGCTGCTGGATGCCATGACACCAGGACCTGCCTCAGCTTCTGGTTGTTGGCTTTGCTTTTTCTCCACTTACGATAAAATGTTAAGCGTACAAGAAAAGCTGGCAAAGCAGACAGGGTGATTTATTATTAACATGAAATTATAATGTATAATTGGTAGTGACTTGTCAAATATCCACGGTTCTTATCAGCATGTAAACTACAGCTTCCTCATTAATGTATTTTCTCCTCCAAGAAAGGGCCACTCATTTGCATTTTACTTTATATGGCACTCAAGACACTCTGCAACAGAAAGAAAATGTATATTTAATATAAACTTCCTGATAGAGCTTTGTTGGCCTTTAAGGGAAATGGAATTAATACAATAACCTTATCTAAGGGATAGATTTTGCTTAGAATCTCCATATGGCTGAATTACCTCGTTTCTTTGGAACAAACATTTATTGGACTTTGAATCCAAATCGATCTCCAATTATTTCTTAGTTTCTTATTTCTTCGCTATTACAGTATCTTAGCAACTTTGATTTGTGACACAGCTTTTGTGCATTTGAGTGAATATATCTGAGTTTGATGACCCCTTTCTGTAGGACTTTTGTTCCTATTAAAAATATATATTGAACCTATTTTAGCATAACTGCTATTTAAAATGTAATTTTCTTCCTGAATTATTTTTAAAAATTTCTATATATCTGCCTGCTCCACTTCCTTCTTTCATTATGATTTTGGTTTTTTCTAAAACCCCTGTATTTTTTTTCCTCACCATGTAAATTGGTAGAGTTTTATGACTATTAGTCTCAGGGCTACATAATCTGCTTGGTACATAGGTACAACTATGTGTAGTTAAGTGATTTTTAATATTTTATTCATTTAATAATTATAAATACAACCTTGAAGACCAGTTGCATCATGAAAATCATACCCTATTATTTTTCCTGTGAAGAGGTAAAAACACAAATATATATGTGATTTTTTTTCATGTAAAAAAGAAAAACTGAAAAAGACTTGGAAGTCTTTATCTTTGGAAAATCAGTTAGTTCAGTTTCTATAGAATTGAAAAATAGTAGAGTTTTAGGAAATGGATAAGTAAATGCTTACAGTTTACTAATTAACAACCCTATGCAGATGTTGCTGGTAAAGTTAATCAATGAGATGTCACATTCATTAGGAAATATTTTATTTATCAGAACTGGCTGAAGAAAAGTCTCAATTTCACACCACAAGCTGTGTCCAATTCCAATCCGTTTCCTTTCTTGAAAGACTCCCCCTTCAGCCAGTCATGAGCAGATCTTGAATCCAGTCATGGGCAGCTAGCTGTCTTCCTCTGTGGAGACAAAATGACCACTGGGCTAGGCCTGTCCCTTACTACAGTACAGCTGATGAGCTTTGGTTGGCTGATGTATCTTCTGTGTCTTGGAGGGACTGTATTTGGTAGAGACAGCCAGAGCCCCTCAGCACACCTGGAAGCACTGCTGCCGGGTCATCCAATCAGCACCTCGACTCCAGCAAAAGCTAATTGATTCCAGCTGGACTTGTGTGAGAAAAAAATAAAATATGGAAGAAAGCATTTCTCCTGAGTGCAGTTCTTCTCATTATCTAAATAAGGCTTTTTTGAATAACCAGATGCTTACAGTCTGGACCTTGTTAATTCTACACCCTCCTGATTGCACTGGGGTTGAACGGAATGGGGTAATGATTTTCAGACTGAGTGTCCTCAAACTCAATGCCTAACCTTCCACTCTCAGCTACCTCATCTATAAAACCATGGTAATAATAAATAGTAGTTTTTAAATTTTAAATCTCTAGTTAGCACTTACTATGATGTGAAAAAAAAACACCAAGCCCCTTTCCTGTTTTTATGTCACACAATAATGTGCAAGACAAAACATGACAGTGACATAGACTAGAAAATAATTATTACCAGAAAATAAACTAAAACCATTTACTTAATGAGACTAACTACTTACTAATACTTGTGTAAAGCCTCTTTCTTCTTCCTACTACCAGTACTCAACAATCATGTCATGGACTGCCCCATTAGTTTCCTGTTTTTTAAGACTCTCGGTTAGATCATCATTCCCAATTCTAAATTTGTATATTTCCCAACCCCTTGGGATTTACCATCTCATTAGATTTTCCTGAAACAATAGAATAAGATTCCTTTATGGCCAGAGGTTTCATGAACTGAGTTCTGGTGATCTAGCTGGTGTTAGAAGGTCTGTCTGGGGTTTAAAATGTGGCACAGACTTTGTCTTCATTTCCTTAGATACGTATTAATTTCTTTAAATTTCATGAGTACACGATGAAGTAGACAATAGTACTTCTTAAGTTTTTACAAGGGTGGGAACCCTCAGTTCTAAAGGTAAAATAACTTAAGAAAGTACTTTTATGAGAATAAAATATAAAACATGAAAAAACTGTGGCATAAGCACCTAGCACAAAGTAGGCTAACTTTTTATGTCATGTTAATATCAGAGAAAGGCAATAATTATCTCACTAGAAAGATCTACACTGTGAATACTTTCATGCCAGGAATATCATGTAAGATTTTTTCAAATCCCTGAAATATTTGGTTGTAGAGGAGCTAGAAGTTGGGGTATATTCAGTGAATATTTACTTTCTCATATATGAACATTTTATTTGTAATATATACATTCATTTATTTTATAATCATATTTTTTCTCATACAAGGATCTTTCTTGTTATGTACATTCTATTTTTTCAAAAGCAAAACTGTACATTTTCAGTGGAAAAATTGGGAAGTGAGCTAGCTTATTTATTTACATAATATATTGTGAAAAATGTTTACTTTTAATTTTATTGGTAAATATTTGCAATATATGATTACATTCCTCTTGACAAATTGGTATATGTCAGTAACACATCTTAATTCTTTTTTCTTATCTTTCTCCCATCTCTTACTCCCCTTTCCTTTTGCAAAAACCTCCCTATTTTCTACTATCTGTTTTTTATATCATTCTTTATTTCTACTTGGGATTTCTCGTCTAAAAGATAAGATGCAATATTTAAGCTTGTGTGTCTGGTTTATTTCACTTAACATTATGGCTCAAGGTGCACCCTTTCTTTCCTATAGCTGACTCAAGTTTATTCTCCTGTATAGCAGAGTAGTGCTGCGTTGTGTGTAAGTGCCATGTTTTACTTAGCCATTCATCTGTTGATGGTCATAAATTCTGCTTCCAAGATATATCTGTTATTGGGTTGTGCTGCTATAAACTTGAGTATACATGTATCATTGAATTATGATATTTTTTACTCTTGGGAAAAATATGTAGAAGGAGAATAGATGAATAAAATGGAATGTCTAGTTTTAGTCTTTAAATAATCTCCATACTGATTTTTATACTGGTCATGCTAGTTTTTATTCCTACCAGTAAGATAGAAGGATTTCTTTTCCCTGTATCCTCGCCATCATTTGTTATTTGATTTTTTGATGATGGCCTTTCTTTCTGAAGAAAGGTAGAATCTCAGTATTATTTTAATTTTCATTTTTCTAATGGACAGAGATGTGTATTTTTCATATGTATTGCCTTCCCATTTGTACTTCTCATTAGAAATATTTAGTCATTTAAATTGTGTATTTTTTTTTCATTGGGTCTTCTATTTTGAAATTTTAATTTTCTGAGTTCTTTCTGTATTCTAGATATTAGTCCTCTGTCAGAAGAATTGCTGGAAAACATTTTTTTTTCTTATTCTATAGATTGTCTCTTCATTCTGTTGGTTATTTTCTTAGTTGTGAAGATTTTTAATTTGATATGATTATATTCTTCTAATGTAGTTGGGGCCTATTCAGGGAGTATTTGCCCATGTCTTTGGAAGTTTTATCCATTTTATCTTCCAGCAGATTACCCGTTGTTTTAACTCTTAGCTCTTTGGTGTGTCCTTCTGATTCTGGATCAGGAATAAGATTCTGACATTAAGAGATCTCTTGTGTTTTTGCTAAAGTTGAGAGCCTAAATTATTATTAGCCTCTAATCATCGTTTATTTATTCTATAAAAAGCAGGTGGTAAATGTTTTAAGCTTTTCCTAGTTAGTGGTTTTTAATCACAAATACTCAATGTCGCTACTGTAGCACAAGCACAGCCATTCATAATACATAAGCGAATGGGTGTGGCTATGTT
>PVIC010045341.1:0-14664 GCA_004025085.1 Thryonomys swinderianus
GGATGAGGGCTCATTAGCTCCTCTCTCAGGAGGCCTCTAACTTCAGAGTGTGTAGAAAGGTGACGAGACCCACGGGGGAGGACAGAACCTTGCAGACCCAGTGGAACATTTCACCTCTCTCTTAACTTTATTCTCCACTGCACCATAGCCATCTGGGGAGAGCTGTGCTCAGAACTTTTCTCCAAATCGCCCTGACATATTAATGCGAGGAATGATGCATTGTAATCACGCAGAAAGTGAGGAAAATACTTGGGGTTAGAGTGGCCTAGGTGTCAAACCTGAGAAAATACCCTAAACAAGAATTCAAATGAACTCTACATGACATGGAGAAAGCTAATGAGGCCCAGCTCATCCCAGTTAAATTGCTGAATTAACTGAAAGAAAAAGAAATATAATAATTTTGGCAAAATGTATTACATTACAAGAGATGAAATTAGTAAGGTAGAGTTGAAACTAAATTAATTCAAATGAGAAATAATGTTTCCAAAGTTTCTGATATTTTCATATATTTCAGTATTTGTTGAAAAATTTGATCAAAGGTATATTTTTAGAGAGAGAGAAGCTGATGACATTTTTCACTTCCTAAAATTCACAAGACTGCCGAAAATATTTGTATAATTAAAATATAGTTCAAAGGACAAAAATGGGGTTAAAAGAATATCCTGCAGTGATTTATCTTTTACCTATAATCTAATTGAAGGAGCTGGGACAGGGTAGGGACACACATTATTTAATCCCTTTAGCGAAAGTTTTTCAGCTCTTTGAGGGTATCAGGAAAATTTCTGAAACTTGACTCTTACAATGGCACTTCAGTTATTTGTTTATATGGGCTATATAAAAACAGATGTGTAGAATTCTAAAAATATATACGTATTCTTTAATCATGATATTATATGCAGGTAACCCAATCACAAGTTCAAAATATTGGAAATAATAATGCATTTGATCCACCTGTCATACTGAGATCATAGCTTAGGAACAAGATGGCCACAGAGGAGCAAGTGTTTTCCTGTTGTGCTCCGGTGACAGCTGGGAGCTGTGGGTCACGGCACTGCCCAGCATGAGAACTCAGTACCGACTGTGGATATTGGGAACCTGGGAAAAGTCTCGGTGTAAATGTGATGGTCCCAACTGAATAAATAGTCCTTTCACATCACAATAATGTTGAAAAGGCGAGGATTTAGCTCAGTGGTTTTGGTGTCTGTCTCTCAAGTGCAGGGTCCCAAGTTTGATTCCAGGTACCGGAAACACAAACAGCCAAACAATAATGTTGAAGAACCTTTATTGAAACATTGTAGAATGGAGATTGCCTGCATGTCTGTTGACTTTAAAGTGATGAGATTATGAAAGCAAAGAATGTCAGTATACATGATTCTACTCTTCTAAGGAGGAGCAAATTCTGTCAAGATGATCAATTAAACTTCTGCCAAACTCCTTTTTTTGTTTTTTTTTTTTTCTTCAGAGAACAGAGCTAGATTCTTTCAGTTCTTACTCTATATAGTTAGCTACAAAATACTGTAATGGCTACTGTATATGTAGTCTACAAGCCAAATATGACCTCAAAAACATGCAATATAGATATGGAGTGCTATTGTCCTAACCTTTAAAAAGGCATGCAGTATACTATTTTCTGTTCAACAAACTGGATGGGCAGGAAGCCCCCACATGGAAGTGTCCAGATGACAAATACATGCCATACACACAGTGAGTATAATGGACCTGGCTAGGCCAGAGAGAAGATAAAATTGGGCTCCACAATCATAACAGGGTCAAAGTAGGTAAACCACCCCATATACACAAGCTGTGTTTCCCTTTTTTTACCATCAGTTTTTTATTTCCTCATTATTTACCCCTAAACCACATTTCCCTTTGAATATTTACTATTTCAAAATATCAATCATGCATTCTAGAACACATTTACAACCTCAGTTTCTTATACCAGAGAAAAGATACAATATTTACACATCTGGTACTTATTTATTTCACTTATGAATATGTCCTGAAGGTACCTCCATTTGAGTATAAATGATTCAATATCTCAAAATTAGCCAGCAACTAATGTTGCTGAGGTTGTGGAAAAAATGGAACCCTTCTCCACTGTTGGTGGGAATGTAGACTAGTACAACCATTATGGAGATCAGTGTGGAGATTCTTCAAAAAACTAGGATTAGAGGTTCCATTTGACCCTGCTATTCCCCTGCTGGCGATATATATGAAAGAATTACAACACTCACAGCACAGCAATATATGCATTTTAAAGGAATTACATTTCTGTGTTTTCTTTTCATGTTCTACAGTCAGTATGACCTAAATGAATTAACTGGTGTAAAATAGTGACTGTACTTGTTTCAAGTGTTTTGATTTTGTTATGTGTGTCATTACGTTTTTAAAAAACTAAATTGGTTATTAAATTATTTTTATAAAAGTTTCAGGTGACAGAGTGATTAGTGTGACTTAATATTTATGCAGTAGTTCATGCAACAACTGTCAAATATGCATTTTTCAAGGGCACACAAAACCAAGGACACACATTGATCAGCATTGCCAAAACCTGCATAATGAAATTTTCCTCAAATTTCTAACAAGTGATACCATACAACTTATTTGTAAAACCATGTAGAACACTGAGAACAGTACTGCATGCTATATGGACATTTATTACTACTTATACCTGTTTGTGTACTCTCCCTCCAATCTCATTCAGACATTGAAATGCAATGGTACTGTATTTGAAAGTGGGGCCTTGAGTTATTTAGAGTTAGACTGGACCAGAAAGGTAGGGTCGAGTTGATGGCATTCATGGCAATATAAGAAGAGAAGGCCTCTGATTCAGCTCTCAAGGGCCCAGAAAGGAAGACAATGTGAAGATAGAGAGAACCTGGCTTTTCACCAGCCAAGAAGTCAGACTCGAGCAGATATAGAATATCTGAGCACCTTTCTCTTGGCCTGTTGGCTTCCTCGGCGAAGAATACTATTTGTTCTTTAAGTCTCAGTCTGTGGTGCTTTCCTATAGCACCATGTGCTAAGAGACACTCTACTTCTAGTTTATGAAGACAGAAAAAAGAAAACATAATTGAGCAAAAATAAAGAGCAATATTAAGTTGTGCTATCAACAGAATTAAAATGCAAAGTATAAACAGTATTATGCTGCTTCTTGATATAGATTAATAAAATTTGTAAATCTCTATACATACATCCAAAATTATTGAGCATCCTGTTTCACAAAAAAATAGAACTGAAGATATGAGTTTGTGTGATGTTCTTCCTTTAATTACTTCAGTCCATTTTGTATTTATAATGTAGAATTTTACAGGTGTGTATAAATTGAGTGAGGTAACAGCCAAAAGATCTTATTTAGTGACATTAGCACGGTAAGTAATGTGTAAAGAGTAAAGACCACCATAATCTAAAGATGACAATAATTTTACTTCTGCAGATTTGTAATGTGCTTTGCAGCCTAATTATCTTCCTTACCTTGTCCACAATAACAGCAATGTACCATAGTCTTCAGTTTGAAACTAGACTGAATTTTAGTTCTATATGCATGATAAGACTGAAGTCTGTATTCCTTAAGTGGTACTATTAATTTATCTCTACATACTTCTCAGCCACATATATCAAAGTAAATATGTTTAAAAAAGAAAAGCATATTTGTATGTATGTCAAAGACCCATCAATAATTTAAAGTTTTTACTCAGTCAGAGAAATTACCTATAACTCATAAACAAAGATTAATTGTCTTTCCTAAGCATGGATGTTAAGCACTTGATCATTCGTTTCTCAGCGCTGATTAACACCAAAGGGCTGATGGTGGCATAGCCATTGCCCACCAGCATCACGACACAATGGTGAATGTGGTTATGTTTCCAGAACACTCCAGATGTAGAGGTGATAACGCAGTCCAGAGCATAAAGAACAATAAAGACACTCATGAGCAACAAAATGATGTGTGTGGCCCTGTGTTCTGGGGAAGCTTTTGGAGACAGGCTGGTGCTATGAAGATGTTGGTACTGCCTTTTGTGCCTGTACAATAGAATCACCATGTACCCACTTGAGAGCCCCATGAGCCCTATAACAGAAATTTCCTGGTAAGTAATCAATGAGAAATTTATATACTTAAGTAAGTAACTAATGGGCCAAAGGGAGCAGGACTGAGTGACAAATATAAGGCTATGAGATGTCACATTGGGGGTGGCAATAGTGGAGATTAAGAAGCGACCACTGATGAGCATATTGAAGACCCACAGAAAGAGAAAACAACATGCGTTCTGATGCAGGGATTTCTGTTTGAACTTTGACAGACAGGAGCTCCTAGGGCTGAGGGTGATGGCCTGGAGGACACTCAGCAGGCACGTGGTACAGATGGACAGGCCCCTCATTATCCTGTATAAGTAGATAATAGATTTGCATTTGATGTTATTCCCTAAAACCAAAAATCCAAAAATGTCTATTGCTATGCAAACTGCAGTTAACAGCATCACAACATGAATAAAGGCCAAGTGGCCAATGGTCAAATCGATGGGCTTAGACTTGTGCCCCAGAAGAAATGTGATGATGTAAAATAGAAGCAGGATCATGTTAGCTATGATCCCAATGCTGACTTCCAGGAAAAACAGGTACTGTATATCAAAAAACCTGAAAATTTTGCTGTTTGTATTCATCTTCATGCAGGAAGAATTATATTTTAGATACCTGAGAAGAAAAGCATGGAAATTACCACAATATTATCTTTTAACTTAAGATCACCCAACATTGTGATTCATTAAATTATTTGGCTTCATCCCCTGTGTCCTGATCACATTTAGGTAGTCATCTTCACCAATAGCTCTTGGATCCTAGTGGCCCTGTCTCCTGTCCCTCCTCTTACACCAAAGGGCTGATGGCGGCATAGCCATTGCCCACCAGCATCACGACACAATGGTGAATGTGGTTATGTTTCCAGAACACTCCAGATGTAGGGGTGATAATGCAGTCCAGAGCATAAAGAACAATAAAGACACTCATGAGCAACAAAATGATGTGTGTGGCCCTGTGTTCTGGGGAAGCTTTTGGAGACAGGCTGGTGCTATGAAGATGCTAGGTATATTATGGGTCTCTGTGCTGGGCTCATATAATACCTCTGTGATAAAACTGTCATATTTCATAAGGTCATATTTCATTAAGTATTTGTATTCTTTTTCTTTTTCTTTTTGAGACAGGGTCTCACTTTGTAGTTCAGGCTGGCCCTCAGCTCACTATGTAGCCCAGGCAAGCCTCGAACTCAGCAATCCTCCTGCCTCTGCCTCCCAAGTGCTGGGATTACAGGCGTGAGCCACTACGCCCAGCTGTATTCTTTTTCTATTTTATATTTCACAATTTTTTCATTGTCTTTTCCTTTTATCCAGTTTTAAAAGTCCAGAAAATTCCTAGCAGGGCCATAGCAGAATCAAAGGGGACCTCTAGTCTTAGTTTTTTAGGAATCTCCACACTGACTTCTATAGAGGCTGTACCAGTCTACATTCTTATCCATAGTGGAGAAGGGCTCCTTTGCTCAGAAGCCTTGTCAATATTTGTTGCTGGCTAATTTTGAGATAGCAGCCACTCTTTGTGGAGTTAGATGAAATCTTAGAGTTGTTTTCATCTGCATGTCTCTAATGGCCAGCAATGTTGAGCATTTCTTCATATGATTTGGGTGGTAGGGAAAAATGTGAGAGTAAAAAAAACAACGGGAAGCACTTGGGAGGCAGAGGCAGGAGGCTTACTGAGTTCGAGGCTTCAGTGAGCTAGAGTGAGCTCAGGGCCATCCTGAACTACAAAGTTAGACCATGTTTCAAAAAAAAAAGAAGCAAAGCTTTTTGTATTTAGGGGGTAGGAGGTTGTGGGGTGGGTAGGGGAATAGAAAAAAAAGTGAAAATTACATTGGAAAGACAGATGTACACCCTTGTTCATAGCAGCTCAGTTTGTGATAGCTCAGTCTTGGAAACAACCCAAATGTCCATTAACTGGAGAGGGGATAAAGAAGATGTGGGATTTTTTTAATAAAATGGAGTATTGCTCTGCCATAAAGAATGACAAGATCGATCCATTTAGGTGCAAATGGAGACACCTGGAGGATATACTAATAAGTGAAATCAATAGATCACAGATAGACAATTTCCGGATCTTTTCTCTGGCATGAACACCTATAGATGCAAATGAGCTCTAGAAAGTAGGACAGCTTTTATAGAGTGGGAAATTTCCAAAGGAAACTTGGTGTGGGAATGTGATGAGGGGAAGGAATAAATATGATACAGAAAAAAGAGCATGTATAAACTGGGTGAGGAGGTGTGGGTGGGTAGGGGTATGGGTAAAAATGAGAAGTAACTTGTGTCATATACTGGTACAAATTCCCCAATGTTATACATGATTTTGAGATGTATATAAATTGTACCAATAAAGAATTCAATTAAAAAAGTGAAAATTAAATTGTGTCATATAGTGCTACAATTCCCAATATTGAATCTTATCATAATGTGTATATACAATACACCAATAAAGATAAAAATAAAGTAACAAAAATCCAGAAGATGAAGGTGTCTTCTGATCTTCCTCGGAAAAACAGTAAACCGTTTTCATTTGATTATCTGGTTTTCTGTGGGATTTTTCAGTCACATGATGGCATAAACTACAGCTCAGTAGGGCCGGAGATTTAGCTCAGTGGTTCCAGGACCTGCCTCGCAAGCGCAAGGCCCTGAGTTCAATGCTGGCAACGACATACAATGCTGGGCATGGAGACTCACACCCACCAGCAATCAATACCACATACCACAGTGCCGGGCGTGGTGGCTCACGCCTGTAATCCCAACACTCGGGAGTCAGAGGCAGGAGGATTGCTGAGTTCAAGACTTGCCTGGGCTACATAGTGAGTTCAGGGCCAGGCTGAACTACAAAGCGAGACCCTGTCTCAAAAAAAAAAATAATACAGCTCAGTACAGGGTGCTATATTTCATACACTGTTCAAGAAGACACCTATTTCTTAATCATCTACTTCTTATAGGTTTCTAAATATATACAAATCATGTTACAATGAATAATGTTTATAGATACATAACACTTATATATGTTTCAAAAAGTAGATGAAACAAGCTAACATATGAATTTTAAATCCATTTCTGTGATTTCTGAAATTCAGGCTATACTGCAGTATTGGTTCAAGAATTTGAACCTTATTTAAACAATGCATGACATTCTAAAAATGGTCAAGGAAAATGCTCAACCCTTGTAATAACTGGTTTGGTGAAATAGGAGTTCACGGTTGTTTGGTGAAATAGGAAAATGTGTTCGTATCAAGAAAGTGACCAAGATGTCAGGCAGAAGTTTGGAGACACAACAGATTAACACTACAGATGAGGCAGGTATTACGGATCAGCGGACATTGCCTGGAACTGGTAAATATATATATTGGACCTTCGTTCCGAAAGCTAATCACGGAAACGGCAAAGCTTTAAGCACTGCAGATCAGTTCCTTACTTCAGCTTGATGTTGAGAGGCAACAAAAATAAGGTAATAATCCAGCTCTCACCATGTTTTGTAAATCACATAAATATGTGTAAGCTAAACATACTCCAAATATCTTTGTTCTGTATCATATATGTGATAAAAGTATATAGACACATCTGTAGGAATGTATTTCTTTACAAGGAAGTACATTAGGAAAATATGAACATTTCATGATGTAATGGTCAAAATAATCCTCTACCAGGTCCGTTCCCAGCCAGGCCTCATCTGGCTCATCCCTGCACAGCACAGCACAGTTACAAAGATCAGAGGCCCAGGCGGGAGCTCCAGGCAGCAGCAGGGCGATGTAGGAGCCCTTCCTATAACCCAGCTTCAGTAGTGATGACGCCGTGAAGGCCCTTGGCTGACCTAACACAGCAAGGACAGAAATCTCATTTAACCCTGGAGGGAACAAGAGAGAGGGCAGGTTAATAAAGCGGTGAATTACCTGAGTAACGTAACACAGGAGGAAGACCGGATGGAGCTGGCATTCAGAAAGCCAGATGAGGAGACAGGGAGAAACAGGCCCTTGTGCTGTAGAGGGATAAAGTAAACAAGCATGGGGGACAAATGTCAAAAGGGAATCTGTGCATTGTCTCTGGGACCCAGTTCTGAAAGCTTTCATAACTCACAGAGAAACACAGACTGGGTCTGTGAGTATAGTGGTCTAGAAATTCTGCCAATTGAGAAGTTTGCCTTTGAAAAAGCTGCAATCGGAGTAGGAAGAACTGCCACGTGAGGAAAGCCAAATAGTCACTATGGTCACTTCCAGGTACACAGCCTCCTAGGAAAAAGAGCGATCATAGCTGTTTGAATACTAATGGAAATCTCCTTTCCCCAATAAAGAGTGAAAATTAAAATATTATAAGGTATAATTCATTCATTCATTAATTCATTCATTCATTTTGGGCAGTACCGTAGATCCAAGTTGGGATCCTGTGCTTGCAAAGTAGGCATAGTACCACTGAGCTAAATCTCTGGCCAGAGCTGTTAAGTTCAGATTGCTTTCCCCTCATTGGAAACAGTGGTTTGGTTTAGATTCATCTGTTGGCAATGAAAACTTCAATAATCAGTGTTGGGAAGGGAATCTGATATCAACTTATAGAGATCAGGGCAGCTGAAGTATTTTGTTCTAAAATTTACTGTCAAGAATTAGTGTCTTGCATATCACTGTCAATTGAAGCTTAAAATATTTCATTGCAATAAAACTGCCTTGATAAATGTGAAGAGAAGCTTCACTTTTCTTCTCCAATTGCCATCATAGTATATTCGTAGAATGTTTTTTTAAAAGATAGACAACATTGCTATTGCTATCTCTTTGATTTCTTACAATTGCTACCCATATTTCATTGTGCATTGAACAGAGATTTTTCTAATAAGAGTAGCACATGGAGGGATGCTTACAACATTGAGCTGATATTTATGAAATGAATGGTGGGAGGAAAAAAGATTGTATGACAAATGCTAATACCTGTTTTATAGAATTGAGACCAGGCTCGCTGGATATGCAATATTTTAGATAAAAAATTTCAAAACTTTAATGTTTTAAACTAAACTATGGCATTATTTCCTCAATAGCAATAGTTACTGCCTGATAAAATAATAGAGGAATCATAGTGAAATTTCTCTTCATAATGGTTGAAAACAAATATAAAATATTTATTCTGAATTGACAGCATAATATTTTCCTTAAAATGGATTTAAGTAGTAAATACAAATTTCTTAACTCAGCAAAATCAATGCATACTTCAAATTTGCTTAGTATTTCATCAGAAAATGTCCACTCACTTTGTGAGTCTTTCAATAAAAGCTCTACACACTCTGGCAAGAGAGTTTCCCATTGCACTGCAGAGTGAAACAGCCTATGAGCTTGTGAGAGCTGGAGCTGGACCGTTCATCTCAGTGCGCTGAACTCCTCATCGAGAGACCTCCCCAGTCTCAGCCCTGATTCTCCATCCCTCGAATACAGATGCACTTACCTACTGGGGTGTGTGCGGTGGTCTGGCGCACCTGAGCATAGCCAACAGAGTTTTAAGGATGAGGGCTCATTAGCTCCTCTCTCAGGAGGCCTCTAACTTCAGAGTGTGTAGAAAGGTGACGAGACCCACGGGGGAGGACAGAACCTTGCAGACCCAGTGGAACATTTCACCTCTTAACTTTATTCTCCACTCTACCATAGCCATCTAGGGAGAGCTGTGCTCAGAACTTTTCTCCAAATCGCCCTGACATAATAATGCAAGGAATGATGCATTGTAATCAAGCAGAAAGTGAGGAAAATCATTGGGGTTAGAGTGGCCTAGGTGTCAAACCTGAGAAAATACCCTAAGCAAGAATTCAAATGAACTCTACATGACATGGAGAAAGCTAATGAGGCCCAGCTCATCCCAGTTAAATTGCTGAATTAACTGAAAGAAAAAGAAATATCATAATTTTGGCAAAATGTATTACTTTACAAGAGATGAAATTAGTAAGGTAGAGTTGAAACTAAATTTATTCAAATGAGAAATAATGTTTCCACAGTTTCTGATATTTTCATATATTTCAGTATTTGTTGAAAAATTTGATCAAAGGTATAATATTTTTAGAGAGAGAGAAGCTGATGACATTTTTCACTTCCTAAAATTCACAAGACTGCCGAAAATATTTGTATAATTAAAATATAGTTCAAAGGACAAAAATGGGGTTAAAAGAATATCCTGCAGTGATTTATCTTTTACATTTAATCTAATTGAAGTAGCTGGGACGGGGTAGGGACATGTATGGGTTTAATGTGTTTAGCGATAGTTGTTCAGCTCTTTGAGGGTGTCAGGAGAATTTTTGAAACTTGACTCTTACAATGGCATCTCAGTTATTTGTTTATATGGGCCATATAAAAACAGATGTATAGAATTCTAAAAATATATATTTATTCTTTAATCATATTATATGTAGGTAACCCAATCACAAGTTCAAAATATTGGAAATAAAAATGCATTCGATCCACCTGTCATACTGAAGATCATAGCTTAGGAACAAGATGGCCACAGAAGATCAAGAGTTTTCCTGTCCTGCTCTGGTGACAGCTGGGATCTGAGGGTCACAGCACTGCCCAACATGAGAACTCAGTACCGACTGTGGATATTGGGCACCTGGGAAAAGTCTCAGTGTACATGTGATGGTTCCAACTGAATGAGAAGTCCTGTCAATTGCAATAATGTGGAAAAGGTGCAGATTTAGCTCAGTGGTTTAGGTGTCTGTGTCTCAAGCGCAGGGTCCCAAGTTTGATTCCAGGTACTGGAAACACAAACAACCAAACAATAATGTTGAAGAACCTTTATTGAAACATTGTAATATGGAGATTGCCTGCATGTCTGTTGACTTTAAAGTGATGAGATTATGAAAGCAAAGAATGTTAGTACAGATGATTCTACTCTTGTAAAGCGGACAAAATTCTATTGAGATGATCAATTAAACTTTTGCCGAACTCCTTTGTTTTTTTTTTACATTAGAAAACAGAGCTAGATTCCTTCAGTTCTTACTCTGTATAGTCAGCTACAAAATACTGTAATGATTAGAGTATATGTAGTTCTCAAGCCGAACATGACCTCACAAAACATGCAATGTAGATATGGAGTGCTACTGTCCTAACCTTTAAAAAGGCATGAGTTTACTACTTTCTGCGAAACAGACTGGATGGGAAGGAAGCCCCCACATGGAAGTGTCCAGATGACAAATACATGCCATACACACCGTGAGTATAATGGACCTGGCTTGGCTAGACAGAAGATAAAATTGTATTCCACAATCATAACAGGGTCAAAGTAGATCAACTGGACATATCAGTAATGTGCTGAATGTGTAACATATTAAGCACTTACAATGAAAACGGCACCACCAATGGAATACATTGAGCTATTCGTAGTCATAGACACCAAGACTCTGAATTAAAGCAGGAAAAAATAAAAGATTACTGAAGACTGCAGTGTTTCAAATGATACAGCAATCTCTGTGGCTTAATTGATATTTATCAAACATTCCACCCCAAACTGACAGATATGTGTTCTTTGTAAGTACATAAAACCCATTTAGCAACATTACCATAAACTGGGCACAATATCCCTAAAATAAATAAAATATTCAAATTACATTCTAACAGTATGTATAATTAGTTATACTGAAAATGTAGTTGTGTGACATACGGAGTTTTAAAATTGGATTATTGGACACATTTTGGATATTAATTATGATCATATTCATTATTGAGAATTTGTACCTGTACAGGATGTATCTTGGTTCTTATTTTTCTCCATTGCTCTGTCCTCCTTTCAATCCCTCTACTGCCTTATATACATATAAACTTTATTTCTGTTTTTCATTATTACCTTCAATTTTTTCTTCCTCTTCTGTCCTTTTATCTGCTTACGTTCTGGTTCCCTTTCCCTTTGACCTTATTTTGTTCCCATTTCACAGTTCCTAATATGCATTTTGGTTCTCATTTACTCCTTCAGGTTCTCACACTAAAGAGATGATGCAGTATTTACATATGTGTGTCCTATTTATTTCACTGAGGAGTATAGTCTCAAGGTGCATCCATTCAGTTATCAATGTTTCAGTTAATCTTTATGACTGAGTAGTAATGCATTTTATTAAAAAATTCACCTATTTTTTCCACTTAGCTGTTGATGGGCTTTTGGGCTGTTTAAAACATGTAGTTATTACAAACTGAGCTGTTCTAAATGGGGGTGGATGTATGATGCTTTTATTCTTTTGTGAATATACACAGCAGGGAAAGAGCAGGATCAAATTGGATCTTTTGAGGAATCTGCACACTGCTCTACATAGCGGCTGTACTAGTCTTCCTTCCCACCAACAGTGGACAAGGGTAACTTTTTCCCAATATCCCTGCCAGCATTTGTTGGCGCTTGGTGTCTTGATAGTAGCCGTTCTTACTTGAGTCAGATGAAACATCAGTGTTTTTTTCATCTGTATCTCTTGAATGACCAGGGATATTAAACATTTTTCATGGGTATCTTTGCTGCTTCTACTTCTTCATCTAAAAATTACCCGTTCATTTCAGATGCCCAGTTTGGAATTTTTTTTTAACTTATGGGGGTCTGATTTTTTTAAATTAAATTCTTTATTGGTACATTTTATATACAGCTCACAATCACATGTAACATTGGGGAATTTGTACCAGTATATGTCACAAGGTATTTCTCATTTTTACCCATATCCCTACCCACCCATATACATCCATATACATGGTATTATTGGGGGTTACCCATAACCCTCCCACCTACTATATACACGTTATTTCTCTTTCTTTCCAAATCATGTTTATTCTTTCCCCTCATTACTTTTCCCTAACATATTCCCTTTGAATATTTCGTATTTCACAAAATCTATCATACATTCTAGAACTCATTGACATCTACAGGTTCTCATACCAGAGAAAAGATATGCCATTTGTAGATCTGTGATCTATTTATTTGACTTCTTAGTGTGTCCTCCAGGTGTATCCATTTGCACATAAATGAATGAAACTTGTCATTCTTTATGGCAGACTAATATTTCATTATATAATATGATAAATGTTAATACAGGTATAATAGGTAGCAAGTTCCACTCTTTCTTAAAAGAAATGGACACAACATGTCCTTTCACAACACAAGTACTGAGTAAATTTTTAAACTCTGATTTAAAATTGTACACATACATGATGGAGACAATGGGAAACTGCAGGAAAACCTTTGGGGAACCTCAAAACAATACAGCAGATGTCAAAAACCATGTTGTAAGTTAAGAAGTGGTATTAAAATTAATTAGCTAGATTACTAAGCATTCTAAATATCAACAATTATAGTCAGATAAAAGAAAGAATATGAGGAAGACACTTGTGTTGAGTAGTGACCCAAGTTGTCAAACCTGATAAAACATTCCAGCAAAAACTCTGAATGCACCTTGCATAAAACACAGTAAAAATAATTTCTCAAAATATTGTATTGAAGTTTCTGAGAGACAACAAATTTGAAATAGTAAATAGAGCAAAAGGAAAATGGTACAGGTATTAAAATTTGTAAGATACAATGAAACTAAAAATGTATTAATAGACAAAAATTTCAATAGAATAGGGCACTTTCTCTTGAATGTGTATTAGTTTGACATCCATCTAAAGATGAAAACTTTAAACCTGGAGCATTGTGAGTTGGTGACCTTTGGTCCATTAATTGATATTTTTATAGTATTAATCTCTTATATGTCTCACTACTGATAATAGAGCTGGCATGTTTGAGTTGTTATGACATAAAATCTGTTGCAAGATACTATGATGGATACAGTATATGGAGGAAATATGATCTCTCTTATGAACATAATTGAGATATGAGCTTGTATAGTTTTCAGTTTTCAAATACATGGAACACTGTGTTCTGAATGTCAGTCCCCAATGGAAATGACCAACCATACACACAGTAGGGGAATGGAACTGGACTTTTGGACAGAGGGAGCAAGTTATACATTTCACAATAATAAAAAGTAAAGATAAATGAATTGGACACATTAATAATTGTGTTATGTTCAGAAAACCTTAAAACACTAAAAAAAAAGCAACACCAAAGGAATAGATAAATCCACAATGATAGACACCCCCACTAGTGAGTAGAACCAAAAAGCAAACAAATAAAAATAAAAAGACAAAGAGAAAGCCACCTCAGTAAGAAAAATAAATTTGGGGTTACCACTGGGCAGGGTATGTGAGGACCTCGGGGACCGAGGGCTGAGGGAAGAGGCCCCTGCCCATGCAATATAGCCATGGATCCCTTGCCAGGCTGGTTATTTATTCTAAATGATAGCCACACAACACAAGCAAAGTTGATTCCTTCTTTGAATGTTTTGAAAAGAAGATAGGACACTCCAAACCAAGGCAGATGAAATATGAGAAAACAGAATTTCCTGGGTTGCCCTACATTCTTCCAAGTTTTTTTTTTAATTGAATTCTTTATTGGTACAATTTATATACATCTCAAAATCACATATAACATTGGGAAATTTGTACCAGTATATGCCACAAGTTAATTCTCATTTTTACCCATATCCCTACCCACTCCCCCCTCCTCCCCCCTTATACATGCTCTTTTATTTTCTTTCTGTATCATATTTATTCCTTCCCCT
>PVIC010045342.1:0-14668 GCA_004025085.1 Thryonomys swinderianus
CCATCATCTAAGCCAGTGCTATTCAAAGTGCAGTCCACAGAGCAACAACATCTGTGTTCTGTGCAAGCTCCTGTGTGATGTGGATGCTCACCGCTCACCTGACTTTTTAAAGCAGAATCTCAAGGGGTGAGACCTCCGACTTTGCATTTTAAGAAAATACCACGCTGGTGCTCAGGACATTAAAGAGGAGAAGCACATAATTTTGAAACTTCTCAGCCGTACTACAAGAATAAAGACTCAATGTGGGGATGACAGTAGCATTGGTCTCTGTAGTCCAATGATTCCAGGCAGCCAGATTTAGTAAAGAGATTAGAACAAAAATAACTCTACAGAGGAAGTACTCAGGGAGCTAAGGCAAGTCGTAGTAAGTATAGCTAAGTTTATTAGATGAGAAACTATGACTTTTATCCTTATATGAAAGTCTTTAAAATTTGCACAAACTTAAATGTGTTAAAACTGGAAGTGAAATGAGAACAGGGATAAGGAAGTGGATCCCAAGCAACAGCCATTCACTCTGGCACGGGAGTTCCGCAGGGGAAAGCTGTTCCTCTGAAACTTTTTAAGAAAGCAAGAGGGGCGTCACTGTGAGGCAAGGAGAAAGAGATGCTCAGGCATTTTTACCTGGGTGGTCTCGATCTCTTTAGTAGATTGAAGAATAAGTGTATTACGCTGAAGACACAACTTCAGGATCTCCCTAAAACAGCAGAGGATTATTTTTCACTCCTGTTACGTTGTAGATCAGTTGAGCTTCTGATGTATTTCCTCCCAGGGCCTAGAAATAGTGTGATCAGCCAGTGCTGGCAGTGTTGCCTGTAGCCAAGGCAAAAGAAAGGGGGAATCCTAGCAGGTCTGACTGAAGCAATCAATGGAAGCCCAGAGTGGCGTACATTACTCCCACTCGTGTCTTCTACGCAGGATCTGTCTACAAAGTCCCACTTTATCAGAGAGGAGCTAGGAAATGGGACTCTCTCATGTTTCAAGAAGATGGAGAACAGGAAATAGTCAAGCAACAGCTAACAGTGATGTTGTGTTTAAAGACTGAGTTTACAGAGACAAAAGTCTTCTCCATAGTAATAGAGAAATCAACAAAATCATTGAAGTATTCTCATTTTTTAAGTCAGGTAGAAGGGTTTTTTTTTGTAGCTGAAGCATATGAAGCCAGTGGTATGCCCACTGCCATTTCAAATTAGTGGTTTTCTTATTAGTGATTCATTAGTGGCAAGAAATAAAAGCATACTTAAACTATTTGAGGCAAATAATAATAACATAATTATTCTCAATTAGTACCATTGGATATAAAACAGCATATGAGACATAAAGCTTGAATATATATTATAACCAACTCACAAAAGCTAAGTAGAAAGTCATTTGAATCATGGCATTTCTGTCTTTATCTCTCTCTCCCTTTCTCCTTCTTTTCCTCCCTCCTCTTTTTCTTCAGTTTGAAAGTTTTATTTGTGTGTAGCTCTTCTCCTACGCATTTGAACCTGGTTGAAATTACTCCACCAGTAATTAAGTATGCACAACCTTCCCTGTTTGTCCTTTCAGGGAAGTTGACTTAAATTCTCTGTGCCTCAATTCCAAAACTGTTAGGAGAATGTATGAAAATATCTATGACTCCCTTTGTGTATCAGTAGGTTATTATCCTAAAATAAAGCACCACAAACGTGTATTTGTACTACAGAAGAACTTTTGTATGGTAGACTTTAAAAAGTCTATTTTGAAAGTGAAGTTACCCAAGACATCTTTCTCTGGTATCTATCTTTTTCCTAAAGCTAGACTAGATGGCAGTTTATTGTTGTTTGACTGGTAGGGAAAAAGGAAAATTATGAAATCATCACACAAGCATAAAACAATAAAAAATATGTGTTGTTATCTCTTATGATTCTGGAAGTCAACTGGCTCAGCCAGGCAGTGCTTACTCAGAGTCCCTTGTATGGCCACCGTCCAATGGTGTTTGAAGCTGGAGTCATCTCAAAGGCTTCCTTGATCATGTCCTACTGGCTATTAATGGTGATTGTCAGCTAATCCCCAAAGGGGTTACCATTGGAAATGCTTACATGTGTTCTCTCCTCCAGGATTCTCATAGAATACATAGCAGATAGGTTCTAAGAGAATGCATTCAGGAAGAAGTCAGATAGTTAGAGGGAGATGGTAAGAGAATAACCCAGGCAAAAATTACATCACCTTATAATGTCATATCAGAACTCATATATGGTTCAAGCATTTGTGACGTTCTGCTCAAGTTCAAAGAGATAGAACTTGTTCTAAGAAAGTGTGGCCAGTTCTCTTTATAAGAAAATCATGTTGATGAAAGTTATTTGCTGTGGTTCTCTTTGAAAAATGTAATCTTTCATATTTGGGTCAAGGGTCTATCCCTGTTCTTATAAGATCGTACACTATAAAATGCTTCCAATCATTCCCCCTCAGAGTTCTAGGCAATTTTCAAAAAATAAATGTGGGGTGAACACATACATGGGATACTCTCTCTCTCTCTCTCTCTCTCTCTCTCTCTCTCTCTCTCTCTCTCTCTCTGTGAATTAAGCAATTGCTATTCTTTCATGTCTTTAAAGGTGTTTTGTAGTGCAATATCCTTGAGGTGTTGAGAAAATATCCCTTGAAACAGCATCTGCTTCTTAGCTCCTTCCCAAGACTCTGGAGATGACAGGGCAGGCTGAGTGGATTCTGTGAAATCACCCTGAAATATTTCCTATAACAGAGTAATGATTTGAAATTCTGATGATTTCCTAATTTTCCTTTTTCTCTACCAAGTCAACAGTAAATTGCCATCAAGGTTAGTTTAGGAAAAAGATAGACACCAAAGAAAGATGTCTTGGATAACTTCACTTTCAAAACAAACTTTTTAAAGTCTACAGTGCAAAAACTCTACTATAGTACAAAATACACCTAGAGAAAAGATTGTCTTCTATTTAACTTTGAAAGTTGATCTTTGAGTGTCAATGACTCAAGCTCACAAAACTTGACTTTTTACCATAAACCACAGAATAGACAGGACATAAGAGGTGGGAGGAATATATTCTATGTAGCACAGAAAAATACCTTCATGCACTGGGCAAAAAAACTCAGGAAGAATAAAAAATGAGAAAAAGTTATCTGGATCTCATAGTCCTCTTCACCTTAGTACTCACCATGGAATGGGTTGATAGGGATGGAAGAGGCTGATCCTAGGAAGGCAGACAATGAATCATCCAGAGAGACTGGATGATCCGAAAGGGAAATGGGCTTGATTAATGTTCCGTGCCAACATATGACAGTGAAGAAAGCATGGAAATGGTAAGAAGATGGGAACCATGCAGAGAGAGAGACCCCTCTCATCTCTCAGCACAATTTTGTGATATATAGAAGTCAGGTACCCTGGCTGGGCACTTGAAGGATAATCTGCAAAGATCTGGCACCTAAGAGCTTACAACAATAAAGGACAATCATGACAGAAAAATGAAGGTAGGCATAAATCTGTCCACTCCAGTTAAAGCCAAGAAATCTGAAGGTGATGTGCTGGATCTTTTAGACTGTATCTACAGTTCTGGGCAAACTTTTATTTATCCTAGGACCTCATTAAACTCTTAAGGATCAGGGAACCCAACAAGACGTTCCTTGTGTAGCACATACCTATCTACATTTACTACATTTGAAATTAAAGTTAGCTCAGTGGTGGAGCCCTTACCTAACACACACACACACACACACACACACATACACACACACACACACACACGACCCTAAATTATATCCTCAGCACTGCACAAAGTAAAATATATTTATTAATACATAGAAGAAATTGCTTTGGTTTTCTACTACACACAAAGGTGATTGTAGTTAATAATACAGTGCATACTTCAAAATAGCTAGAACAGAGGATTTTGAATGTTTTCAACATAAAGAAATAAGAAACACTTGATATGATAGAGAACCTAAATATCTTTTGGTAGTATACAATCTATATGTGTATTAAAATATCATACTGTACCCTGTAAAGATGTACAATTATGCTGTTAATAAAAGATAAATACATAGATAATATGTATTTGTTAATTCATTTATAATACATCCATGCTACATGAACATAGCATATTTCCTGAGAAATAACTACATTTTGCAAAAAAGACAAGTGAGAAGGTAAAACTGTTTTATGATTTTGGAAAGTTCTTTAATCAATTTGAAAGAATACTATTAGAAAATAACCGGATTCTGATGTCTACTTCTGCAGTTGGTGTGCTTCAATATGATCCCTCCCATGACCCCCAGAGGCAGCCTGGTGCACCCTGGGAAGAGAAAGAAAAGGATGAGAGTTGGGGGATGTGAGAGAAGTATTATGAAGAAATCGAACTATCACACCAACTCTTATAGGTAGCAATTACCATATATGCCACTGCTGAAGAAGTTAGAGAGGAAAGAGAGGGAAGAGAAGCTCAAACAGAGGGAAAAGAACTCAGCAATCCTCCTGTCTCTGCCTCCCGAGTGCTGGGATTACAAGCATGAGCCACCACGCCTGGCAGAAGAGCAGCCTCCCTCTTGCCGTAGATGCTGGTCAGCCCCAAGCAGTTGTTCCACAGTCATTTTGAACTTAGCTTGGATGTACTAGTTATTAAGGTAGAGAAGTGACCAAAGCACCTCCTATGTGAAAACCCTGAAGTATAAGAAACGGGAATAAGAAATAAAATTGCTTATTGCTGAGACCTAAGTTTACTTGCATGGCCTAATGGTTATGCAGATAAACATAATGGTTTGCAGATAATGAAATTATGCAAAATTACCCACATTAAGGAAAATGGGAAGTTTTTTTTTTTTTTTTTTAGACAGGGTTTCGCTTTGTAGTCCAGGCTGGCCCTGAACTCACTATGTAGCCCAGGCAAGCCTGGAACTCAGCAATCCTCCTGCCTCTGCCTCCCGAGTGCTGGGATTACAGGCGTGAGCCACCATGCCCGGCACTGTGGTATGTGGTGTTGATTGCTGGTGGGCGTGAGTCACCACGCCCAGCATTGTATGTGGTTACCGGGATTGAACTCAGGACCTTGCGCTTGCGAGGTAGGCGCCGGAACCACTGAGCTAAATCTCTGGCCCGTAAAATGGGAAATTTGCTGAAGGATTAGTGGAGAATCCTATCCCAGCCCCCAGTATAAACACAAGGTCAGATGAGAACAGTGTCAGTCTTTCTGTTTAATTTCTACAGTGAACCTGGTAGAGCAAAAGCACTTTTCTTCTCAGATGCTGGAATTTAATCAACAGTCGAGAACAGAAGTCATCTTATTCTTGTCCCACATGACAGGAAGAAAGCAGGAAAGTGGTAGATGAGTATAATAGGTCAGATAAAATTTATTCAGTGCTTACTGTGCATCAGCCTGTACTCTAGAGGACTGTGTATACAGTAGCTTACTGAATCCTCACACCATCTCCTATGGCAAGGAATTTCCATGTACCCTGTTGCTAAGGAATTTGCAATAAAAATGAATGTCTCCCAAAAACTCAGGTGCTCAGGAATTGATCCTCAATGCAGCAATATTCAGAAATGGGGCTAGAGAACTATCTGTATTGTGATGGTAATGACCTCACCAAGGGATTGTTGATTCAGATATATGCGTAGGGCACTAGGAGGTAGAGAGTAGTTGAAGCCAGTGGATCATGAGGTGTGACACTGGGGACTCGCTGTTATCCCTGACACCTTTTCTCTGGCTCTTTCTCTTTCTCTTTCCTTCCTACCTGTCATAGGGAAAGCAACATTCCCATACTGCTCTCTTCTGTCTTCATGTGTCTGCCTCATCACAAGACTAAAAGCAATGGAAACAGCTGACCATAAACTGAAACTTCTGAAACTGTGTACCAAAATACAACTGTCCTTCTTTGAGTTGACATTTTGTTATAACAATAGAAAGCTGACTAATCCAGTGACCACAGGAAGTAGGGGGCAAAATCAATATTACATTTCAGAGGGATAATTAAAACTCTACCACACAGCATGGATTTAGTGAGGGGAGAATTGTAGTATTGTACCAGATGCACCACCTCAAGCTTTTCCTAACCTCAAAATTTTACTCTAGAAGAGTAATACAGCAGTCATTTAAGGACACTGAGCTATTTATTTTATTATTTAAAAATCACAATATATGATGGAGCCAGAGATTTAGCTCAGTGGTTCCAGTGCCTGACTAGCAAGTGCAAGGTCTGAGTTTGATCCCCAGTAGCCACATACAACAATACTGGACATGCTCACCAGCAATAAGTACACATACAACAATACTGGACATGCTCACCAGCAATAAGTACCACATACCACAGTGCCAGGCACGGTGGCTCACACCTGTGATCCCAGCACTTGGGTGGCAGAGACAAGAGGATTGCTGAGTTCAAGACTTGCCTGGGTTGCACAGTGAGCTCAGGGCCACTATGAACTACAAAGCAAGACCCTGTCTCAAAAAAAAACCCAAAAATCAAAATAAAGCATCTGTATCATTGTTTTTCTTTTTGACTTGACAAAAAGTACTCTCTAGCAGGAGATTATACCTGTCACAAATGCTCCTTTCTATCAATCTTATATATAAGGCTGTGATTGTTCCAGTGTGCAATCTACTTAAAAGTCTGGATTGTATATGTATATAGTGAGTTCATTATATTGCTTTATATTTTCTATAATTTCTAGTCTTCTGTGGGAGACCATCCTATTGACTGTGCCCAATGCAGGCTGTAAACAGTGCCGACTGTAAAGAGTTAACCTACAGATATGGGTAAAAATGAAAATTAACTTCTGTCACATACTGGTATAAATTCCCCAGTGTTGATTGTGATTGTAAGCTGTATATAAAATATACTAATAAAGAATTCAATTAAAAAAAGAGTTTACAATTGGCTTATTTTAAGAAATGAAGCTCACCAAAGCTTATGAAATATCACACAGCCAAGATTCTCACACTCTTTTTCTTTCTTCCTAAGACGGTGTTATCATGACTCTCTAAGTAATCTCTTGGCTTTCCTGTACAGATCTACTTGTGTCTGGGCAATGGGTAGATTATGTGTTGCAGCAGGAGCCAAAGGGCTGGGCGAGTGGCAGCAGTTTCTTTTAGAAGTTCAGGGTCTCCTTAGTCAGCTTAGTTCCTACTTTATTCCTATAACAATTACTGATTTTAGGAAGTAGTGAGTTTTACGTTGTATTGGAGAAGATAGTCCTTGTGTAATTCCACCTTTCAACTACTTTCAGCAATGCAGAATGCCAGCTCATAATAGCTAATGTTTTAAATCTTCAATAGCTAAAATGTACTAACTTTAAAACAACATCAAATAATATACTTGAAAGCACTCTAGAGTCCAAGAGTTCTAGATAAATGCAGTATTTCTGTGACCCATGGTTTTGTTGGTTTACTTAAAATATATGACCTCTATACTGAATAATGCCAGGATCCCATACTTCACCAGAACAGAAGCCATTCTTAACCACTGATGTTGAATACTCAGTATGGCACCTACAGTTCTGAAAGATCTAGCACTGATAAACGAGCAATCTCTTGAGCTGAGAAGAATGGCCTGGTTGTTTCATGAACTCAAAGAGAATTGACAAGAATTCTTAGAAAGGCCAGAGATAGTAGCACACTACTGTGATCCCAGTGCTTGGAAGACTGAGGCAGAAGGATCACTGTAAATTTGAGGCCATTTGGGGTTTATAATGAATTCAAGGCCAGTGTGCACTATGAGGGGAGATAATGTCTCAAAACACAAAAAACAGAACTCTTTTATATGAAAATCCCTCTGGCACATTAAAAATTGAGGACAAATCTTTCTTTCTGATAGGTCATGGGATATAGATTTTTCTACTAAAGAGTGTTCATAGTACAATATTGGGGAAAACTAATCTATATAAACCTGTAAAAAACTAGGGTTCACTGAGTTGGCTTTGGGATATCACTTCGATAATGGACTTCTCGTGGATCAGTAAAGTTTATGAAGACTGAACTAAGTCCGTATTTGCTCTCACTGAGTAGCTCTGAAATGCTTGAGAACCTGAGTCACCAAGAAAAAATCGGTGCCAGTCAAGGAAAATACAGCAGCAAGATGAAAGACCAAGTGCTAAATCCCCCATCTCTTCCTCAAATGTTCTCCCATTTCTTAGAGATAAATATAGGCAACAAGAAGAGAATAAAAGGAAGAAATAATCATTATTGTCTTGAGCCGCTCTGAATTCTAGTGAATGCAGCTAAAACACACGAAGCACTCTTGATTAAAGGTTGAAGGAAGAATACAAGAGAGGGAGAGATTCTTCTTAAATTCAGGGTAAAATTGTCAAGTCAGAATGCACAAGAGGGTTATCAAACCCAGGGAATACCATTTTATGGCATTCCCTGAATCCGTTTATACTAGCTATGGGGGAGAAATATAAGACAAAGGGAGAAATAGAGAATATGGTTGGACTATCTATTGGACAACAACTCCAGTGTAGTCTCATTTTCACAACACTGTGAATAAGTGTGTATATTGGGGCAGGAGGTGTGAAGAGAAGACGGGAGAGAGCAGTACAGACAGCCCAGCTGAAAACAAACTGGTCGCCTTTTTTCTCTATATTAGTCATGCTCTTCCAGCCTTCTTCTTGAGATCTGTGAAGCAAGGGTATCATCATGGTTCACTCGGTGTTTAAGTGTGTTGAAAGTTTTCAGTCTCTGTGACTGGGCCCTGTCCTGGAATTTGACCTTCATCCCAGAGATCCCATCTCTTTGATCCTAGACTGGGGGCCTAAGGGGAAGAGTCTGAAAAGGAGATGAGATTCCTTGTTCCTAGGATGCCAAACATTCCTTTATTTTGGGGCACAGTTGAAATTATGGTCAGCCAGGAATATCAGTGTGCCTTTATTGGGAAGTTGGTGAAATGTAGAAAAATCCTGCACTTCAGCCAATATTTTCGTGGGCTACTTCCCCAGCTGAAAGCCCCATGAAGACTAATGGAGTGAAAAGCCCACCTCTCACTACTGTTGTAATTTTGAGTTTTTCAACTGATGAAACAGATGAATCCAAGGCAGTGAAAATTAGATTGCCTGCAGGCCACACTAGGCCAAAAACCACTCTCTGCTATTTCACTGCAGAAATCAAGGTAAACTCCAACCCTAAATAAATACCTGAGACAGGGTGGTGCAATATACATCCGAAAACCATTTAGCCCAGTCACCACACCTTTAATCTGAAATGCCATCTTATGCAATTTCACTTGATGAATCTTGCTCACCACCTTGAATAATGGAAGATCTCCCACTTTTCACGATTTTTAGGATGTTGGTTAGTCAATATATGCATACTTTCTGTATCATCTGCCACTTGTAAGTATATGATGGTCTTTGTAGAATGGGAAATTTCCAAAGGAAATTTGGTGTGGGGATGTAATGAGGGGAAGGAAAAAATATTGTTCTGAAAGAAAATAAAAGAGCATGTATATGGGGGGTGGGGAGGTGTGGTGGGTAGGAATATGGGTAAAAATGAGAATTAACTTGTGTCATATACTGGTAAAAATTCCCCAATGTTATGTGTGATTGTGAGATGTATATAAAATGTACCAATAAAGAATTCAATTAAAAGATTTCTTAAAAGTTTAAAAAACAGCCTCAAGAAAATTGAATATCAGGCAACAAAGGACAGAAATCCTGGCAAGATGGGAAACAGACAAGGTGAACCATCTGATTGCCCCTAGCTTATTCCTTGAAAAGAATTCCCAGGATGAAGAAACAAGTTGGAAACAAACAAAAAAAATACTTGCGAGTCATCTATCTGATAGAAGGCTTGTACCAGAATATATAAAAAAATTTCTGAGTAAATAAAACAAAAAGCCCAGATAGAAGAGAAACAAAATATTGAAGATATTTTATAAAACATGTATGAATGTCAAATAAGAATATAAAATGCAAAATAAAAACACAGTGAGATACCACTGCACTCTATTAAAATGATGAAATTAAAAAGACTATCCAAACTGAGGGCATAAATGAATTCTAAAATGTGTGATAGGTACTGCAAAATAGAAAACTTTCAAAGGAAAAAGGGAAAAGGGAGGTTACAGGTAAGTAAAATATGAAAAGAAAAATTTTGATGGTTTAAAAAAGGAAACAAAGCTTATGCGTATAGGGGGTGGATTTGTAGAGAGGGCAAGGGAATAGGAAAAAATGAGAATGAAAATGTGACATGTAGTGGTACAAACCCTCAATGTTGAATGTGATCATAATATATATAATATACCAGTAAAATCAGTTTTTAAAAAATAAATAAAGAGATAAATAGCAGGTTAAAAAAGACTATCCATAGCAATGGTTGGCAAGGATATGGAGAAACTAGAACTGTCATGCATGGCCGGTTCAAATTCAAAATGTCACAACCATTTTGGAATGTGGTTGCATAGATTTTCTTTAAAAGATAAGCACATCTTCCATATGATCCAGCCATCCTACACCTTAGTATTTACCCAAGAGAGATAAAGCATATGTCTATACAGAAACTTTTTTATAGAAACAAAATAATCACAAACTAAAAACAGATCAACATTCATGAATAGATGATTCAAAATCAAGTTTGGTAAATTCATACAAGGGCATACTATTCAGCAGTAAAAAGAAATAGACAACAGTGGCTTGTTTTAATTTTTGTTTTGTTTTGGCAGCATTAAAGATTGAACCCAGGACTCTTACAGTGAGTTACATCCATGGCCTGCCTTTTTTTCTTTCCTTACCTCTTTCTTCTTTCTTTTTTTTTCTTACTTTTTTTCTCTTTTACTTTTTATTTTTTGAAATAGAGTCTCCCTAAGTCCCTAAGTTGCCCATGCTAGGCTCAAAGTTGCCATCTTCCTACCTCAGCCTCTCAAAGTGCTAGGATTACAGGCCTGCCGAACCAGGCCAGGCTGCTTGATTTCATTTATACAAAATTGCAGAGAAAGTAACCAATCCAGAGAGATATAAAATAGATCAGGGGTTCTCATGGTGAGGCAAAAGTGAGATACTAGCATGAAAACTCTTTGATGGACATGTTCACTGTCTTGATTATGTTGAGAGTTTCATTGCCATACGGATGTAAAAATCTATCACATCATATATTGCACATGTAGGTAATTTATTGGGTGTTAATTACAACTAAATAAAGCTATTAAAGTACATTTGCTTCTAATTTCTCTTTGGTGAGGTTCGGGGTCAAAAACAAAACGACAAAGAATTCATATGTGTGTGTGTGTTTGTGTGTGTATAAATGTATAAATGTTTATACATCTACACATAAGACTAATATCTTAGTTATTTTTCTTGTTGCTGAGAAGAAACATCTGAAGTTAAAAGAGAAAAAGTTTATTAGGTTCATGGTCTATAGAAGTTTCAGTTCATAGTTGGCTGGCTCCAAGGCAGGGTGGTATGGCAGAGGGACACTGCAGAGAAACAGTTCATAACAGACAGCAGGCACCAAGGCAGCAAGTGACAAGCACTGACACTACCCCCATTTTTGTCTCTTAGGATGGATAGCACTCACATCCAGAGTGGGGCACTCTTAATCTTACCCAGAACTATCCCAAATCAGTCAGTGGAATAATTTAATAATCACACACGCTTGACTCCAGCAACACACTTAATCCCAGCATCACACATTCTAGATCCAACTGTCTGAAAAGTCCCACCTGTGACCGCTTGAGGCTTTGGGAGACACCTAGACATGAGCCATAACACCAGACATCTCTTCCACTACATTACAAGCCTCACTCACACATCTGAACTGCCCACCTCCCACACTTCCAACCTCTCTTTCAGGCTTTTCTTAGTTACAAGTATTTATGTTACAGTGGCTAAGGCTGTTGTCTTACTCTGGGGACTATAGATCCTGCATCTTGGTGCAGAATTTTCTTTAGATCCTATTTTCTTTAAATGCAGACATTCTGTTGAAGTGTTTAAAAGTTGAGACTTGAGAGTCAACTTGGCTGCAGCATCAGCTATCAGCTGAATTACACTGAGCAGTGACTTGTTCTCTGGGCTTTTCTTTACCTTACAGGGTACTAATAAGGCCCCTCTTACAAGGTCATTGAAGGTGGAATTGCTTTAGTAGTGCTGAGAACCATGCCAAGGATGTGTAAACACTCAATAAATTCTGTCTATATACACCTGTTCATTTTCCAAAATAGAACATGCAAATAGTCATTATTTTTTACTTGTTTTCTTTTTTTTTTACTTGTTTTCTTGGAAAAAATCTATATGTCATTTTAAGAGTTGTCTACAAAGGTATTGACCATTCATCAAATCCTAATGATCCCACTCACTCCCCAGTGGAGGGGAATCTAAATCCCATAGGCCATTTCCTATGCCCAAGCTTCTCCATCTCTCAGAACGCAGGACCCTTAGCCTTCCCACTCACAGCTCCGTAAACCCTACAGCTCACCTCACTAAATATTATCTAGAGTTAAATCTACTGATATCCTCAGGCGTCTTCCTAAATCTCCATAGATTTTTTTTTTTAACCTCAGCTTGCTTCATCATACAGGCTGTGGAGGGGAATCGAGGAGGCAGAATTCCCCATGTTATATGATCTTCTGGAATTGTATAATTTTCAAGGAAAACACAATCCCTATGATAGACCTTCTGGCAGCTGAAGACCTGAGAAAAGTGGTACGTAGTCGGAAGGCCTGAGAGCCTCAGAGCCCACGGTGGACCTTCTAGCCTGGGTCTGAAGGCCTGAACAGAAAGCATGCAGAGGTGAAGAGATCAATCCTCCAGCTCATGCAGTTAGGCAGATAATCCAAGCCTGTCCACCTTTGTGTTCATTTAGACTTTCAAATGACTGGATAGATGATGGAGGGACATTTTCTTTATATATTAAGTCCTCCAATTCCAGCGTTCATCTCTTAGAAAATGTTCTCATGGATATATTCAGAGGTTATGGTTTACCAATATGAATAAGTGTTCTTTAGTCCAGGCAAGTTGACATACAAAAAAATTAAATACTGCTGTAAATAACTGACAATTTCTTTATTATTTTCCCCATTTTCAACCTAGTATCAACCACAGAAAGTCAACTCTGCAGCTCTAATCACAGGGATAAATCATATCTAGGGAGACCCCCTGCAGCTTCTCAAAGCCAACAACATCCAATCACGGCACCTAGGAAACCACTCCTTTATTCTGCTGTAAGTGCTTTCCCAGCCCTGTCACTGAGCATCTGCCAGATACAAACAACAGTGGCTTCCTCCTGAATCCAGTAAGTTCTGACTCAATAGCTTCAGTTGGTTATCTTCTTGGTAGTCTGTTTATTTCTACATAAGTGTCTGGGATTTGGGATTGTTTCTTTCTCCATGTAGGATTATTTCCTTGGATAAAACCCACTGGGAGCTCAGAGGTTTGAAGAAGTTCCTTTATCCAAGGGAGAGGCCTTTGAAGGGGAAGCCAGTGAGAATTTCTCCTGTGGATCTTGGTTCATAAATTTCACCAGGGGTCAGAATGACCTGAAAGCCTTTAAGAAACACCTTAGTCAAAGAAGGGAAAGAAAAGAATTTGATGATAAAAGCAAAACAATGGAAACAGAACTTATGTATATGGGAGTGTGTGTGTGTGTGTGGGGGGGTAAGGAGGGCAGAGGAATGGGAAAAAATAAGAAAACAAATTTAAAAAATAAAGAAGTCACATATTTGGAGGGGAGCACATTAGTCTAGACTCACTTCTCTTCAGTACAGCTGAGGTGGGGACAGAAAGTTGCACTTTTTGAAAAGTTCCTGTTTGCAGCCATACCACCCTGAATGCTCCTGACCTCATCTATTCTCGGAAGCTAAGCAGGGTTGGGCCTGGTTAGCACTTGAATGGGAAAAGTTCCTCCTGCTGCTGTTCTGCTTTCCTGCTCAGGCCTGTACTTTGAGAACCATTGCCACAGCTACCAGTCAAAATAGACATCTTCATCATGCCTCGGGGCTTCTTAGGATCGCGATGGGCTTCCTGCTTCAGACCTGTTGCAAGTCATGTCAGTCATGGCCTCTGAATCTTAAAGGTATTTTAAAGGAGCAAGAGGAAGTAGTACTTAGTCTTTTAATAAGAATATTAGTCATCTCAGAAGAATATTTGAAGAAACAAAAGGAGACAGGAAGAAACAGAAGCAGATGAAGACATGCTAAGTCAGAAAAGAGACAGGGAGAAAAAAAAAAAGAAAAGAGACAGGGAGAAAAGGAGGGAAGGAGGGAGAGAGGGAATTCTGTGATCTGCCTTTTTTCCATAGAAGGACAGCTCTGGCAGTTGAATCAAGAGTCTTTTATTAATTCACTGTTTACCTGGATTTATTCGAACATACAACTCCATTTTTTTCTTTCTTTTTGGTCTTTTAAAATTGTATTTAAAGTGGAAGAATGAATATTCATATATATTCATAATTGATTAATTTTATATAAATTATATATTTTTCACTCATATTACATAGGTCCTGTAGAAGGGAATGCCTCCCAATAGAGCAATAGGTTTTTTTTTTCTTTTTTTTTTTTTTAATCCTGGCAACAGGCTGGAATCACCTAGAAATGTTTTAACACATACTGAGGCTTGGCCCTTGACTCCAGGGGCTGCTTCAGTTGCACTGGGTGAGAGTCTGGTGGTCATTGTTTTATTTTCATGTTAGATTGAACCCAGGGCCATTTTTATGCTGAGCATATGTTCTTGCACTGAGCTACATCCTCAGCTCTTGCCGAT
>PVIC010045343.1:0-14657 GCA_004025085.1 Thryonomys swinderianus
AGAATAGAGAAACTAGAGGAAAGGGGAGGGCAGGGCCAGGAATGGGATTAAAAAGAAAGAAACATGCTGTAATATGGATATGTTATCATTTTCCAAGATGACTATAATCTACATGAACTGGAAACATGTACAAATAAAATTTTTAAATTTTAAAAATAAAACAAGGAAATTAAAAAAATAAATTCCTAAACATGCGAATCCTTTTTGCCTAACAATATCCTTGCTAGGAATTTAGCACTTGAACACGGTGTAAAATTCACAAATATTCATGGATAACAATATCCACTGGAATATTTTGGGTAATAATAAAAACTATAATACAACCTGGCTGTCAACATGAGGGGTGGTAAATAGAGGCTTTAAAGTTATACCGATAAAATATATGGAATTTTGAAAGAAATAAACAGAGCTCATTTAAAAGAATGAGGTATGTGCAAAAACAAGAATGATCTTGGGCTGGGGATTTAGCTTATGGTTCTGGCATCTGCCTTACAAGTGCAAGGTCCCAAATTCGGTCCCAGGAAACCACTTAGCGCAGTGCAGGGCGTGGTGGCTCATGCCTGTAATCCTAGCACTCAGGAGGCAGAGGCAGGAGAATTGCTGAGTTTGAGGCTTGCCTGGGCTACATAGTGAGCTCAGGGCCAGCCTGAACTACAGAGCAAAACCCTGTCAAAAAAAAAAAAAAAAGAATGATCTTGAGCTTTTATTAGAATACAAGATACAGAACAGTATGAGAAATGAGATCATTGCCCAAGTTTAAACAGTATATAAATGAATGTGCATATGTGGACATTGCTTTTTTTCTTAGGAGAAATCATAAGAAATTATGGTTACTCTCAGGGAAAAGTGTGAGGTGTGAATGAGTCATTCAGATCATATTCTTCCTTCTAGGTATGGTTAGAATGTTATAATCCCATATACATGTATGCATTTTTAAATCCCAGCAGAGCTACAGAATGGGAAGATTTGGAGTACACATTTTGGTTGTTTTCTTCTTTTCCTTATCTGTATCAAAGTAAAATATCACCAAAGAGTTTAAAAGTACAAGCATGTGGGGTGAGATTCCTAGTTTTCTCCATCACTTAGTTTCACATGGCATCATGGCCATCTGTCCAATCTCACTGCCCTAAGTGAAAAGCACAGCGGCAGGTTATTACTGACAGCTTCGGGTGGGGCAGTCTCCCAGCGCTGATGTTCAGGCAGCCGCGTCAGGTACTTCAGGTTTCAGCACGGCTCTTTCTCGCGAGAGCACAGTCCATGGAGCAGCGCCATGAACATGTCTTGAGCACTAACTGGAAACGCAGGGTCTCAGGACTCACTCAGGTCTGAGTGAATCTACATTATCCATGACTCTGGAGCCACAGTAATGACTGAGAAGCCCTGGATGAGGAAGGAGGTCTCATCTCTGGTTGCACCCTGTTGTCACAATCACGGTCACATGAAATCCAAAGAGCTGAGAAGGGCTCCGGTGTGAGAGACTCCGGGATGCAACTGGGTATTGAGAACTCCTGTAACCACCAATATTCCCTTCTTCAGTGCTCTCTCAAATTTGACTCCTCTAGCCTGATACAATTGTGTTATTCTTTTCTGACTTTTCAAGACTGCTTCAAAAATAGGGGTGCAAGAACTATTAAAGAATGTTTAATGCATCGTTATTTCACTTATTGCAGATGCACAATATAATGAGCTGCCTTAATACACTGGGAATATTGCCGTGAAGAGCACCGATCCCTGGCTTTACACTATGTGAACGGTTTGAATGATGGTGATTTGTGGGCAGGTAAAACATGAGTTGGCTCCAACTGAGTTCCTCATACCTTCCTGAGAGAGAGAGAAAAGACTGAATCTATGTCATCCAGCTCATGTCCTGCTTCTACATTCCCCACTCAGGCCCTCAGAGAGTAGGAAAAGAGAGAAGGCGGAGCTGAATGACCACTCAAGTTACTTCCAGTTCACTGATAGCCTCCACTTCAGCTGCCATTCCTAGCTCTCTTCAGTTAACAGACATAGGAATAGACATCTGAAGGTATCACACGCTTTCTTTATCCTGTTCGATAGGCACAACTGAATCCTAACAGGCACAGTTCGGACCTTACCACCAACTCAATCTTGCTTTCCATCGCAGCTCTTCAACTCATTCTGACGTGTATGTTGCACCCACACGCACCCCCCCAAAAAAATCAAAGAAAGATCAGTGAGTTACTCTGATGTTTATTTGAATGCATCTTAGTCCACACGATTGGTATAAAATCAGAGAAAGCAAAGCGAAAAATGAAGGTCTGGAGTCTTTGCATCAGAAGGGCACCATATATACATCTAAAATTGGTGGCCAGTACAAGTCATTGCCAGACAGTCCTTGGAGGCACAGAACATTCTAGACCCACCTAAGCCCTGGGAAATCACATTCCCAAGGGTCTAGACACTTGTTCTGATGCTCTGACAATAGGAAATACGTGGAAGTGATGAAGACTTTAATATTTATTCATTATAGTAATAAGAGCAGCCTAGCTAGGTACAAAAGCAGTTATAAACCATTTATATTACACAATATTATCTAGGTCTCCATTCTAATTTATGTCATAAAATTGTTAATTCCATTTCCAGTGAGTCATTTAGATGATTAGTGATAATATAAGGAATGGTAAATCCATAGCACCATTTCACAGATTTGCTGTCACCGCTTTTTCATTTAGACACGTGACCAAGATACTCCACCTGCAAGGGCAAGCAGCCCAAAGCCACCACCGTGTTTTTGCCGAGGGCTCCAGTCTGTGTAGGCAGTGGATGTTTCTGATGGGTACACTGGGTCACCCACAACATAAGGGCTTTTAGCCACTGGGGGTTTATTCCCACACTTTAGTTTTCTATGAGGTGGAATGGGAGGGAGGTATCATGTTTCAAACGAAGGGGAGGGAGCCATATCAAGTTATTTTATTTAGGGCAAAACCAAAGATCAAGAAACAAAACGAAAATACTGAGCTTGATTATACTGTTAGGATGTAAGGTTGCTTAGCTACTTCTTTAAGGTTCAACACGAGGCTGATGGTCAACATAAAAAGCAAACAATACTATGTACATATATGTAAAAAGTGTTATAAATAGGTTTTATAAACCATAGATATTATATACATCTTCAATCAACAGCCATCCCCCCCTCAACTGCTTTCTGTTTGGTTTGTCTGGAGTTTGGTTTTTGGCTAGCTCTTTTTTTTGGTTTGTTTTTGTCTTTCGTGTTTTCTTGTTTCCTTCCTCCCTTCCCCGTGTACGCTCGGAGCCTCAGACAGACTGTCAGGGCGCCTCATTCGCGTTTCCGTAAGATCACATAGATGACGCCACTGAGAAGGGCCAGAGGGAAGGCCACCCAGGCCAGGATGTAGGCGAAGCCGTAGGAGTAGTCGGAGTTGGAATGCCACTCAGGGTGCCGCACCGTGTAGATGGCTGCCGCGCTCATCACGCACAGACCTGGGGAGAGAGGGAGGAGCCGGTGAGGGAGAGTTCACGGTTCTGCCACCCTTGGCGTGAGACGAATATGTTCAAACATGGAAGCAGTCTGCCCACGGGATCAACTCCGGGGGGAGCCAGGCAGGTGACCTGGGAACAAGGAAGATGAGTCGCTCTCCACTTTTGGTCTACATCCCTCAAGCTGTGGTCTCTGTGGGGTCTCAACACATTTCCTGCCCCTTTTCTCTTTTTCTGTTCCAGTGTCAACAATTCCAAGCCACACAAGGTGGCTAGTTAGTATTTAAGGTGCAAGACTAGCCTGTCTTTCTCTTTCTCAACAGGGCCGGGTGTGGAAGCTCCCGGGAAACTGTGAATCACTCCTGTAATGGGGAGATATATGACCTGAAACTAGAGGAAGTGAAACGACATTGTACATTACTGCAATCATGGCACATAGAAAGTCTTCGGCTCTCGCAGGCCAAAGGTGCCTAAGGTTCCTTTAGAAGGGGTGCCCCTGAAAGTAGGCAATATTCATGGGCATTGCTGGGTAGACAAGAGGTGTCACAGAGGAGAAAAGAGGGTGATGAAGAAATGGAGAGGAAGGAGAAGACAATGCACGTGTAGAGAGGACCATAAAGGCCAGCTCCATCCTAAATGGTGCCCTAGGACTGGATCTGAAGCCAGAGACAGGTAAAAGGGCATCTCTAATATCTGTGTAGGTCAAGTGTTCTTCTTGACCCAGCAAGTCAGCCCTGGGTATGGGCAGGAGCCCTGTGCAGCAATTCAACTCAAGCCCAACAGCCTGTGTCCATGTGACAGTGTCCCTCCACAGGGAGGGCTCCCGTGATGTCAGCAGCCCAGCCTCGAGCTGCATAAAGCCTGGTCTGTTCCTCCCTGAAAACAGGGTCTTTGATGAGGCCTGACTGACTCTATTATCAACCGAGCATGCTGTGTGGGATTCATGTGGTTCCAAAGCTCCCAATGGCCCGAACCACCTACATCTAACCTCACTGCTATTTGAGCTGCTATCTTGGTGGACACTACAACTTTGTTTGAGCAAAGTGCAGAAGTAGGACTATGTCACATTATCCACCCCAATGAGATTGTCCTTCTGTAACTCAGAGGAGAAAAATACCCACTCAGTTGGCCCCCATCAAGAGAGCCACACAATAGTCCTGGAAATACAGTGGGATGGAATCCAGGAACTGTTGCTACCTACAGGAAATTCAGGAGACAGAGAATGTATGTCTCTGTTAGAGGGAACCATAGCTGAGGCTTGCTGTTCAAGGACAGTAACAATTTTGATCTGTGGGAGCACATTCAGTTTGCCTTAAAGTCCAAGATCCTCAGTATCTTAGCCTCCTGCTACCTGCTGCACATCTCTAAAGTGTTTGCTCTTGTCTTTTATGCAATGTTGAAATTGTCTTCTGCTATGTATAATTTATCTAATAAGGGTAGGGGTCTAAAGAGGGAAACATGCCCGTCGAAGAGAAAGAGGTGTTAAGAGAGGGCAAAGAGGCCAGCACAGATGCTTATGTGAGTAGGGCTTGTGCATAGGGTTTTCATGCTGTGGATCAGCTCTGCTCTGATTTCACTGGTGGACAGAAAACACCGGTTTCCATCCTTGACTCAGGGGAACAGAAAGAAACAGAATACACAAGTACAGTATCCAACCAAAGGACTGGTAGACCCTAGCAGAACCTCATAAGTGAGAGAAGCTAAGCCTCACTTTAAAAGCAATAAGCTTAGACACTTATAGAACCAAAGTGAAGATATATACTTTATTGTTGTTAGGAGACAGATATTTTACCAAATATATCACTATTACAAGGCTATCTGCATGTAAAACAGAAGATGTGCTCTGAAATACAGAAGGAAATGACTCTTAGACTGAGTACTTCAGTCTGCAACCTAAGGCATTATTGTCATAATACCCAAAAGGCAAACATTCTTCCTAATTTGTGGATTTGCTCAACTTTCTCATCAACCAGTAGGTGGAGATATGTTGTCAAGGTCCCTATAAGTCAGTGAAGCCCACACAGTTAGGGGTTCTGTTGTCCTGATGGATTAGCAACATACTATGCTTTGGCAATAACAGACCACCTGGGATTGTCCTGATTCTAGAAAAACAGGTAAGCTTTAAATGGAAGGACAACAACCGCATTCAGACATTAAGGTGCTAGGGATTCAGGTCCTCAGGGTGTTTACTAATCACAGGATGGCTGCCTCCAACAACACCCTGAACTTCCTCTTTAAACCCCTCTGGAAGAGAAAGGTCTCCAAGCTCTTCAGTAATGACAGCAACCTCGGGTAAATAACTGGAGTCCAGAATTTTTGGGAGGGCTTATAATGTCCAAAGCCAGAGGAAGCAACTTGTAACTCTCTGTATCCCTGCAATAGTTCCATTCCTTTGTGTTTACTGAATATGTTATGAGTGCCTGCAGTATGCAGGTACTGTTGTAGATGGTGAGAGCACCCTGAGTAATGAAATAATACCCCTGCCTTCAAGGAGTGTGTTCAGAAAACAGGTATCCATAGCTAGTTTTGATACAATGTGATACAATTTAGAGAGAACAATGCACTAGATGCCTTAAGAGATGTGATGGGCATTGAATCCACACTGGGAGGGAGAGACCAGAGAAGCCTGGGAGAAGTGGCATTTGAGCTGGGTCTAATGGATGAATAAGAAGTGGCCACATGAAGAAAGGCAAGAAGTATCCCAGGTACAAGACAGAACAGGAGTGAGGCTAAGAAGCCTGAGAACACATGGTAGAAACTACCTACAGAAAGCAAGTCTCACATGATAGGGAGGCTGCAGAACTCACTGAGCTGTGACAGGAAGCCTTGGGGTCTTCAACATGACAGAAACATGATCACATGTATGCTCCAGGAAGATCACAGCCACAGGCAGGAAGTGGACTTAGCCTCAGGTACAAGACAGGAGACCAGAGGGGCCCTGAAAAGGCTTTGTGAAGCAGCCCTAGGGTCGGAGAACAAAGACAAGAGAAACAGGCATGACACACACACACACACACAGTGTCCACACTCGAGGATGCTGGACTGGGCCTAGCAATGGGAGGAGCACTGAGTGGGCCTGGCACCCATCCAGACTTCCCATCCAGTGGGTACAGGCAGCAGAAGACACAGAATGTTCAGGGCATACAGTTTCAAGAGGGGAACAGTCAAAAGTGTGGAAAGGAGAGCCAGGATCCAGCCAATTCAGGACTTCATTGTTCCCTGAGGACCCTGCAGGAGCATTTCCATTTGAGAAGCAAGAATGGAGGCCAGAGTGAAGTTTACTAGAAAGGGAGGACCTGGCAAGACCATCAGAAGCATGTGCGGATGAAAGGCACAGTCCTGAGGTGGTTTGATGAGTGCTTCTGCCTCATTCTCTGGGCCAGGCCATAAGGTGGGGCAGAGAGAGGCCGGAACACCTATTACCCTGACAGTGCGGGGCTGTGGGGCTATACCTCCCCTACACGCATCCCTCTCTGTGCTCCGGCCCTACTTCCACTCCAGCATCCAGGTGACCACCTCTGCCTCGACGGCCACCTACAACACTGCTGGGTTCCCCTTGGGCACAGCCAGGGAAACTCCATCCTGGGCAGGGCTTCTGAACATGGTGTCTGACTCATGTCATCTCCATATCACTTGGAATAGGAAACTCATGGTGCTTTTATCAATCTCCACCCAAATTCTTTTGTTCTAAATGTCTCTATGTCTGGACCAATATATCTAAAGTCAAAGAAACAAAACAAGCGGGAAAGGTTACACTCACTCAGGAATCTCCACTATCATTTTGTTCTTCTTAATCCCTATGACTGTTCATTTGATCTGAACTGGATTTCACCATGGAAAGACAATTATCTAATAGTACAACAAATAGTTATTCAAGGAATCTTATTATGTGTCTTGCATGGAGCCATTTTCTGGGAATAAGTAATCAAATAAATCAGAACATGTAAATCCTTCTTTCTTGGTCTATATCTACGTGAATTTCTTGAAGTTTTCTCAAGAAGTATAACCCAACCCAACAGAGTAAAGACAAGGATAATGACTTCCCAGAACAGATGGCTACGGTTTTGAAAAATGAGAGTGACTCCAACATCCAGGAATAGAATCAGGAAGCTCCTCCTCTGATGAAGAGATTCAGAAGAATCTATGGCTTGTAAATAGAATTAGCTGCCTGTGGGGAAATGTGTCAGGAGGCCTCACAGAGAGACTGGGGAGAGTCTAATGCCTCCATCAATAGTTCCCAAGCCTGGATGCACATCAGAGTCACCCAGCAGGCAGCCCTATCCTGGAGTTATGAAATGAAACTCTCCAGGGAGGAGGCCTGAGTGCTAGCATTTTTTAAAACAGCACCCCAGCAGATTCTGATGTAGAGCTAAGGTGAAAAGGAAAGAACTAGAAGGAGGCACCATTGACAGGGAAGCAGCTAGCCTTGGTGTGAGCACCAAGATAGTAAATGTGAGACCTGTGGCTTGGTATGACCTGGAGAAGCAATGATGAGGCAAACCCGGGAGAGCTGTAACCACACAAAGAACTACAATCACAAGGAAGGAAGAGACAACTCCTACGTAAGCCCAGGAGCCCCTCTCACCTCTTTATTGCCTTTCCCCCAGGCAGGTGTGTATGGCTGATCCATGCAGACCACAGCTGGCCTTGCAAAGGGAAGCAGTGCAGACAGCCTAGCCTGTAACTATCTCTTCAGAAGCAGGGATTCTGGAATTTTCCACTTAACATGGTTCATTGCTTGGAGGAGGATTTACCCCACATGGAACCTGGTTGCGATGGAAGGTGCGCTCAGATCCTGTACCCTGCAATCATGAGCTACTTTCCCCTTCCTCCTGAACTGCCCCTAGTATCCCTCTTGCTATTCTTTCCTTCCCTATCTTTCCTTTCCCCTCCTTCTCTTCCTTCAACTCTACATTTGTTACTATCTTCTCAACAGGCCATAAACTGGGGAGAAATGAGATAAAGTTGATTCAGCATTATGGCAGGCTAAAGGAGTCAGGAAGTCTCTGAGCAGAGTCTCTGACCCTAGTTCTCAGCTTTAGTGGAAAAACTGCGACAATTTTGAATGAATATCTGGATATCCTGGCTTCCTAGGAAACCACCTTTCAGATCGGTTGACTGGAGCACATCAGTAGGCACATCAGATCTTTAGGATGTGGAAATTACAACTGCTATTTTAGTTCAACATGTCTTAATTCTGATAACTGCTTTCTTAAAGATGTACCATATAATGGTACATCCAAAAGACTGTTAACTGAAAAACTGTTAACTGAAAATGTGGTCTCATGAGAGATAAGCCCCTAGATTCAAAGTGGGTAAGGAAAAACAAATCTGTGTTTTTAAATTCAGAAGGATTTATTGCAGAATTCTAAAATGTTTACACTGAGTTCAAAGGAAAATCAAAATGATGAAACAAGTATGGACTAGTAAATACATTTTGGAACACAGGACCTCTCCAGGCCCAAGACTTCTTATCTGAACTGAAAGACACAGCACAGTTGCATGTGCAGCCTAATGGTTCCTATCTCCAAACTTCTGAGTTTTGATATACAATGGCAGTTGCTAAGAAGATCTTGTGAACAAAGTTTAAAACAGAACGGTCTCAGTGGAAGGCATGAAGGAAAAGGTCCTGCCTATTATAAAAAGCCCTTTCCATAGTGAGGTAGGTCTTCTTAGTCCAATATTTTTAATCTACCTTTTTTGATGATGCCAACTCTTGCTCATCACAGATATGTGAGAACTTTGGTAAAATTGGACTTCATGCTCCTTAAAATGTTGAATGGAGGGGCCGGAGACTTAGCTCAGCGGTTCCACCGCCTGCCTAGCAAGCACAAGGTCCCTGGTTCCAACCTGGTAACCATATACAATGATATGATATTGGGTGTGGTGACTCATGCCCACTAGCAATCAGAACCAAACCCCACAGTGCTGGGTGTGGTGGCTCACGCCTGTAATCCCAGCACTCGGAAGGTAGAGGCAGGAGGATTGCTGAGTTCCAGGCTTGCCTGGGCTACATAGTGAGCTCAGGGCCAGCCTGAACTACAAAGTGAAACTCTGTCTCAAAAAAAAAAAATGTTGAATGGATTATGTGTCTCTTAATATAGAGATATACCTAATCGTGCTCAGTCTGGACAGGATAGGAGAGAATATAAGCATTCAAAGACCCTGCCATGATTTAGGTGATGTTCACTTACTTTCTCTTGGGTTTGTTTTACTTATCAAAAAAATAATAAGCTTACACACCTTGAAGTATTTTACAACCCTTCTAGTTCTTAAGTCTGTTTTAACTTATCTGGAAGCTACCTCTACAGATGTAATGTATATGATCATCATCTGATCTGATATCAAACTATAACAAGTGAAACAAAAAGAAACCCTAGATTCAGGTATAGGGATGTACACCTGTAATCCAAGAACTCTGAAAGGATTAGCCAAGAGAATCCTAAATTTGAGCCCAACCTGGACAATTTAGCATCTTATGGAGTCTCTGCCTCAAAATTAAAAAAAAAAAGTGTGTGTGTGTGTGTGTGTGTGTGTGTGTGTGGTGCTGGAGTTGAAGTTTGTTATAAAAACTCTGGGTTCAATCCCCACAGCCCTGCAAAAAAAAAGAAAAAAGAATACAATGGTAACTCTTTGCTCTTATTTTACCTATAAATGGTATTTAAATGTGTAATTAGTCATTTAACAAAGCTGGCAACAATCTTTGAGCTTCTTTTGAATAATAAAATCAGTGCAAGATGCAAAGCCTTACTTGGCCATAAAATCCTAAAAGCCTGAGTATTGAAATGTATTTGCATGTTTGAGGAAAAGGGAGTCCTCTGGCTTCCAGATGAAGTTAACATTCACCTTAGGTGCTGTCTTTCTATATAACTGTACAGAGCATCACATTTGCCCATCCAGCCCCTAAGGACATGTGGCTCTTCCCAACCCTCCAGTGACCACTCAGAAACTTCAAATGCTGTGTCTTCTGACATCTAACCAAAATACGAAACACTCTGTTCTTTGCTGTGCAGAAGGCCAGGACTGAGAACATCTCACTCTCTATTTCTAGCCAACCCCTGCAGATTCCTTCTGACAGACAGAAAGCCAACAGGAAGAAAGAGTCAATGAGTGAGACACTGACCAGTCTACAGATAAAGCTGGAAGGTATCACTCTCTCTAATAGAAGTTCTAGGATTCTGTCCCCTAGCAATCTTTTGAACCCAGGGCAGGGAAGAGAGGAAGGAGACCTCTCTCATGTATTGTCACACTCCCACATTTAGAGATGGTGGCATGTTGCACAGAGGACACCAGAAGATGACAACAGTAAGTGAAAGTCCAGTGAGGGTTGAAGACACACCTGAGAACAACTCTACTCCTAAGAACCATAGCGTTCAACACATTAGGGTCATTCACAGAGGAGAATAGTTTCTTACGATATAGCAAAACCACAGAACAAAGCCCTCAGGACTGGCCTTGGCCAAACTGATACCGTCACTGTTCACCCTGAGGATGTGTTGTTTCATTCCTGGTGACAGGTCTGTCCTGGTTGATATTCCTATCAGAGTCCCTAGGTCCTCCTTCATATGTACCTCATTCTGTGGAGAAGTAGAGAGCTTCCAAGTTCAAAGGGACATGCACACATACTTGTACCTGTTATACACACACACACACACACACACACACACACACCTGTACTTTATGAAATGCATCCAACAATCAGATTCATGAACATCTGTCATTCTTGGGCCACATCCTGGGTTGCACAAACTCAACTTCCACATGAACTCCATCATCCACAACTTACCAGCAAGGATTTGGAAGATTCCAGTGATGTAAAAGCGGCCTCCCTTGGTGAGGGTGAAGAGCTGGCAGAAGAACAGGAACAGGGAGAGGACGCTGAAAATGACGGACAGGATCATGGTGGCCTGGACAGACTGCAGCCACTCTAGGGGAAGAGACACTTGGTTAGAAAGGCCATTCAAAGGCCTGCCGTGCTGCGTGTGGAGCCCAAGGAGCTCATGATGCTCAGAGACACTGTCCTCATGGAAAGAAGCGGTGCTTTCCCTGGAAAAACTCAGACAATCTGTCTCACTCCTTAAAATGACATTCTCCATTTTACAGTTTCTTTCCTGTTTCACTGTGAACATTTTGACAAAGAGCTGTAAGAGTGAACCTCAGTATAGAACACATTGATTTCCTTCCAAAGTTTTTGTCAAATATATTACTTAAGTATACAGATGATCTCTGACTTATGATGCTGTAACATAACTTTTCAACTTTAGAGTAGTGTACAAGCAATTCACAGTCAATAAAAACATACTTCAAATTCTGAGTTTGGGTCTTTTCCTGGGATTAACGACTTGCAGGATGGTTCTCTCCCCCAAGGTGAGGCAGTGCCAAGAGCCACGGGTCTGAGTCATGATCACAGGTAGAAGCAACCAACACTCCAGTGCACTGTGCTGCTAGGTGGGAGGTTCAGTAGGTTAGGGGGATTAAAAGCAGTTTTGATTGACAAGTTTTTCAACCAATGGTGCACTTCTTGAGACATAACCCTGTTGTGAGCCTTTTTCTCCCTGTGCTTTCCTATTCTTGCTTGCCCTTAAGGATCTTCAAAGGGCTTATGGAACCCCTATACTATAGTCCAAAAAGAATAGTTCAAACCCACTATTCAAATAGCACCCTCCAAAGAGATCATGGGGATGGATGTTGGAGACAAAACTAGTTTGTACAAAGCTGGAAAACAATGCTAAAGGTAAAGCGTAGGCTTTAAATAAAGAAAAATGCCACTTGCTCAGCTAACCTACATCTTCATTTTAGTCAGGCTTGATGATAACCTTTAGCCTCAGCCCAGAGCAGTCTGTGCTAGTCAAATCGCTGATGAGAGCAGTGCTTGCATTCCTCATCTTTGGTGAACCTCCAGCCTACACTTAGGCCACATCTGCAAGAAATTTTGTGCCTACACTTAGGCCACATCTGCAAGAAATATCTCTGCACATACAGATTTCCAACCTTTCAAAAGAAATCCTAACTACTTTGGTGTCAAGTATTTTGGTTACACAGAATACTTAATGTGTAATTAATAACTGAAAAAGATAATCCTGTTATAAATTGTGAGTAGCTCAGGGAAAAATTTACATGGTGCAGATTAATTTAACTGTTACTAGAATTTCTCTCATGATTTTTCTGACTCAGACTGGAATCATTTTTAAGAGTTACTAGAAATCTGAGAGATCGATTAATGTAGCCTTCTGCACTGAAAGAAACTTCCAGCAATGTTATTAGCTTGGCCAAGTTGATGAGGCTCTTGATCCAGTCCAGTACCCTCTCCATTATAGCAAACGTACATACCTTCCCTTTCTCCAGTCCTTTCATCACTTAAGGCAAGAAAATTGTCTTATGGGTTGTAAGCTATCCTGACTTCATTTGAATATGTTTAATTAACTGCTTATCTTTACTCATTAGCATGGCTTTACTGGAAGAGCACTTTGCAATAAAATTAATGTTCCCATAATATTGTTTTAAAAATTAGCTAATACTCTGGCAGATGCAGCTGAAAACAAAGAAATCTGAGACCCAAATTTGTACAAAAACACTGTAATTCACTTCGGCTGAGAAATCTTTTCTCTGTGCACTCTAACAAAGGGTTAGGCTGATGGAGATGAGAGTTCAGAGATTATCTTCATCTTACTGCCCTATTGTGATTGGCATGAGCTAATACTGGATCTTATACAGAAAGTGTAAAATCTTTATTTGAAAAATTTACACAAGTAAGCAGAGTACCTTAGATACAGTAAAGCACTCAAATACTTCTTGAGACTTCCTTATCAATAATTAGAACCCTAGCTCTAACCCTATTTCAACAGAGATCTTGCCCTCAGTTTTTCTCAGGTTAGACCAGAGTCAACGAGCATTTTATCAAGTACATTGAAAGCTACCTAGTCTTCTGGTTGACTCTGGTGATCTGAAGGAGATATTTTCAACCATTAACACAATAAATGAAACATAGATACACACAATAAATAAAGCATAGACACAGTAAATAGAACATAAATTCATATTGAAAGTCCTACTGTATCACTAGCATAACATATGTGAAGTGGTTTCAAGAGGTTCATTATACAATATTATATAATAATTCTAGGTCTATTTTTGCCATCTTTTTTTTTTTTTTGGTACCAGAGATCTGACTGATTACCTTGAGCTTGCAAAGCAAGTGCCAGGACCACTGAGCTAAATCCCTGGCCCTATCCTAGATATATTCTAATATAAATGATACAGTTCAACAAACAGTTGAATATAGAACAACTTGCAAGAAGCTCCAGGCAAATCTTAATAAAAATCAAATATTAATAAAAAGAAATCAAATAAAGAAAAAATATAAACTGAAAAAATAAAAGTAGCTAAAGACAAATATTTTATATAAGATTCAATTTGCTTGATCTAAGACTGAAGAAATAACAATCAAAAAGCTCTATGCCTATAACAAGTCCTAGTAAAAGCATAGAGCAAAATAATCAAATATGTGAAGAAATTTATAACATCATGATCACAGTGGAGGATTTTTTTTTTTCAGTACTAAGGACTGAACTCACAATCTTGCACCTGCAAGGCAGGCAGCAGCATCACTGAGCTAAATTGCTAACCTGATAGTAGAAGCTTTTAGCTTCCTCCAGAGCAGCTAAATCAGAAACCAAGAGTAAGGATCTAGAATATTCATAGAACCAAATTAATAAATTCAGCATAACAGATGTACAGAAGATAACAAAGATGGAATTATTTTCAAATACAGGGACAATATCACAAACTATGAACAAAAAAGTCTCAAATCTCAAAGAAAGTAGAACTACTATAGGCACAACACACAACTAAATGCAACCAAAAATTTTTTAAAAATTTAAAACTAGCCAAAATATATTTAGATATTCAAAACTTATGCTGTAGGTAATCCATTGGATGAAGAAACCAAGATGACTAAGGCATGGTGCTAAATACCTGTATTCTAAGCACTTAGGTATACTGAGATAGGAGGATCAAACTTCAAGCCCAACTTGGGCAACTTCACTGACTCAGTACTAAGATTCTGCCTCGAAGTAAAAAATAAAAAGAAATGAAGGGTTGAGGATGTAGCTAAGTGTGAAAGCCTGGGTTCTTTCCTCAGTGCTACAAAAGAACAAAGGAGAGGAAGGAAGGAAGAAAGGAAGGAAGGAGGGAGGGAA